>OOFB01032108.1:26995-45802 GCA_900323305.1 Trachyrincus murrayi | reverse complement strand
CACACACACACACACACACACACACACACACACACACACACACACACACACACACACACACACACACACACACACACACACACACACAGTGTGTGTAGAACTCTGTATGCTCCACCACCTTTCTTATCTGATGGTGCTCCTCTGTCCCTGTAAGGAGCTGGACTGGGGAGTGAAAGGGGGAGAGAGAGAGAGAGAGAGAGTGAAAATGAGGAAGAGAAGGATGAATAATTAAAAGAAAACACTCTTTAAATGAGCTAAACAGAGTATCAATGTGTATACTGTCAATGTTGACAACACATGTGATGCTAGCTGATGCTAAGGACACTGTATAGTGCAGGGGCTTCACTGGGTGAGGGGGAGTGCTGGGCTGCACAGCTGCAGTTAATACACAACAGGTGACCATGCATGCTGGGGCTGTAATGTCAAGCAGCTGTGAGAGGCACACAGCTCTCTCTCTCTCGCTCTCTCTCTTTCGTCATTCAGTCCCCCCCTCGATATCCCCCTGCTCCTCAAAACTGCACCGCTTGAGCTTGAGCTTTCAATTGCTACTCTTTTTCATTTAATAATGTTTTAAAGAAGCTCACTACTGTTATTGATCTGTAGCAATAAATCAGTAATACTTTTTTTTTCTTTCTTCTGAGGGAAAAGTTCAGTTTTTACTAAGTCTGTCAATGGCTGTCTCAATTGCAAGGATGATTCCTATAACCTCGATACCTATTTAGGAAGCTTCCTTGTTAGGTACCTACTTTGTGAAAGTGGTTCACAAAATGAGACAGCCTAACCAGGTAGCATCACATGACTACCCAAAAATGTCACATTGGGTGTACGTCTATTTGCTATGGGCAGCTAGATGGCATTCAGATTCAATAAATTAACTGAGTGAAAGAAACACAACAGCAATCAAATAAACTTTGTTACATTGACAGATTAATGTAATTATGCCTTTACGTGTCTATTTAAAGGATGAGAACTTACGTTGGTCCTTATGCCGCACAGCCTTATGGGATATCCTACACAGACCAAGGAACCATCCGAAACAGTAAAAATCTAGGTAATACGCCGCCATATTACCAACATTTGTCACCTATTTAGGAAGCATCCTTGCAATTGAGATGCAGCCTTTTTGTGCGTTAGCGTTGATATCCCCATAGCAACGCTAGCCAGCAGATATGCTAGTCTCAGTTAGCCCTGGTATGAGGAGATGATAGGATGTGTGAGGTGAGACAGAACTAATCTCTTGGCTTGACTAGCTAGCGTGGCGCTACGGGCTAAGGGTGCCGTTATATGTCAACGTTCTTTTCTCACATTCTGTCTTTCTGTTTCTTTTTTTTCCAATCTCTTGTTGATTCTCCGTCTCTCTCTTCTCTCCGTCTTCTCTCTCTATTAGCATACTTAGTGCGTGTTTGGGAGCAGTAAGATGGAGTGAGTGATGGAATATGGGTGCACAACCGTCTTGCATTTGGAAAGGTGGTGGAGCATACAGAGTTGTACATGCTGAGGCTGTGTGTGTGTGTGTGTGTGTGTGTGTGTGTGTGTGTGTGTGTGTGTGTGTGTGTGTGTGTGTGTGTATGTGTGCGCGCACACGTGTCATAATGTCATAAAGTTAGTGTGTCATAATGTTAACATACTCATGGCATCTTGATGTTGGTACTGCAGTAATAAACATCCACCCATCGCACATCCCCTTCATTCTGCTCATGACTTAACAGGAAGATGTTCCCAGCCCCATCCCAAACCAGCCAGTCAGCCGCCTGGTTCTGAACAGGAAATAAATAAAACCAGCTAAGAAGAACTGTTTTGGTGTCCCCCAGATCCAATGGTGTACTTAAACATTAGCCTATATGGCAACAAGCACTTGAGAGCAGAGGAGAGAAGAGGATGAGAGAGGAGATAAAAGGAAAGGAGGTAGAGGAGAGGAAACAAGAGGAGAGTATGGGAAGCGGGGAAAGGAGAGGAGATGGGTGGAACGGCAGGACAACACTGCCTGCGTCCTCAAGTGGTAGGTTGACATTGTCCCATGCAGATCTTACACCACCTGTATGTCCTGTCCTGTACCACCCCCACCTCCCCAAATACACACACATACACACATTAACATAAATTAGTGTGACCCAGTTCTATGCATAAATATATATATATATATATAGCATATTTAGCATATTGAGATGAATATGCCCCAAAATGATGCATAAAACGTTGTATTACATTATATTGTTCTACATTTTCCACATATTCATATATCACAGATAACCAAGACCATCGTAGAATTGTTTTAAATGCTGAAAATTGGGTTTTGCCTTTACAAACTGCCCTGTAGTGTTTGTCTCACACACACACACACACACACACACACACACACACACACGTCACACACACACGTCTCTCACACACACACATGCACACACACATACACACACAGGCCCACACATACACACACAGGCCCGCACATACACACACACGCGCACACACACAGGCACACACACATACAGGAGGGCTCTGTGAGCCTCAGTTAGGTGTGTTTGGGTTTAACAGTGCACCGGCGTCGACTCAGCTGTGGCCCCCCCAGGACCCAGCCGCCAATCTCCCTGAGTCAACACACAGCATGCACCCACAGGCGCACGCACCCTCTCATTCCAACCACTGAGTCACGCTTCCACACACGCACAAACACACACACATACACACACACATACACACACATACACTCCATACATACATCCAGTCACATTTAGTTCATGTTATTGGTGAGACAAACATTAGGCAAGCAGCGCCCCCTACAGGCAACTATGGCTTACGTACAGTATACTGTATTGTAACGGCAAGTACGGTAAACTTGTGACCTCAACACTCTTGAGGTGAAGTTGTGTGTGAATGTGTGTGCCCGCACGCGTATGTGTGTGTGAAGTCTGCATGTCACACTGCAGTCATTCATACAGAGACACCTGGTTGTCTTGTAGCATGTGTCTATATGCGTGTGTGTGTGTGTGCGTGCGTGCGTGCGTGCGTGCACGTGTGTGTGTGTGTGTGTGTGGTGAGCGTGCACACACATGTTTTGGGCATGTGTTTGCTCAGCTGGACCAGTGCTAGGTAGAACAGGGTCCTCAGCCATCCTCACCAGACCTCTGCCACCCGTCCTACACACACACACACACACACACACACACACACACACATACACACACACACCTGACCTGACACCTGACACCCTCATAGCCTACTTCACTTGTACTTGCGGCTATCATTCAACATACAACATAACCACTTACTCTACACACACACAACACACACACAACGCAAGTTCATGTTCAGGATACACAGCTGCTGCGTGGTGAAAACATTCAACAGAGTGGATGATGACACATTTCTGAAGGCAAACCTGGATGTTTAGCAACTTGTACGCAACCTTTTTTCTTGTCACAATTGCGTTGAAATGGAATATGCATTACATTTCCCTCACTACTCCTGAATTTAGCTTTCACTTTTTATGTGACGTATTGAGCAAAATATGACTCCTTAAATCGTTAAGAAACAGTAACAATTCCTCTTAACTTTTCAGTTGAAAGAGTAGTCTCATTGTTTACACCCAGCAATTCACTCTAGCTCAATTTTCTAAAATTGCATTTCGCTCTACTTTGTTTTGCTATAACCCCAGAAAATATTGTCACGCAGCTACTGCTAGTCTCAGCCCAACCTCATTCTGTAACTACAAGGCCGCAGTGTGTTTGGATACACACTGTTGGGACTGCCCTGGAGAATACTCACTGAATTTATTTTGTGTTCCCAGGCCTGCTATGTGGGTGAGTGAGTGTCCGTGAAAGAAAGAGAAAAAAAAACACAGGGTCCTAAATAAGCCACATACATAATATATAATATATATATTATATAATTATATAATAGCCTTCATAACTACTGGAGTGGCACCTTGAGTGTGTGTCTGTGTCTGTGATTGTGTGTGTGTGTGTGTGTGTGTGTGTGTGTGTGTGTGTGTGTGTGTGTGTGTGTGTGTGTGTGTGTGTGCGTGCGTGCGTGCGTGCGTGTGTGTGTGGGTGTGTGTGTGTAGTTCTCAACAGGAGGTCAGCCTCTGTCTTCCTAGAGAGGAGGAGGAGGGCTAACTCCTTGTTTGAGGAGAGGATGAAGGGGAACCTGGAGCGGGAGTGTGTGGAAGAGCTGTGTAACAAGGAGGAGGCGCGGGAAGTGTTTGAGAACCAGCCGGAGACGGTGGGGAGTGACAACACAACCTCACGTTACACTTATGTCATTATAATCTTTCTATCAAACTATTTCTTATCTTTCTATCAAACTATTTATTATCTTACTATCAAACTATCTATTATCTTACTATCAAACTATTATCTTTCTGTCAAACTATTTATGATCTTTCTATCAAACTATTTATTATCTTTCTGTCAAACTATTTATTATCTTTCTATCAAACTATTTATCATCTTACTATCAAACATAGAGAGAGAACCATCTTTCTATGTACATTTGTAACGTTTGCTTTTCTTCTTTTAGGAATACTTCTACCTTAAATACATTGGTAAGTCATCCAGATAACTGAAAACTTCTAGATATATCCCATGTTCTATGTTAGTTTTACAGACAGGCAGGCAGACAGACTGATTCTAATATTTTAACAGATTTTATTAAATTAACGTCCTAGCTCAGCTGCTAGTACTACGAGATAACTACTGTTCTACTACTAACTACTAACTAATGTTAGTACTGTTAACTACTGTTACTAGTATATATATATATATATATACTAGTATTATTAAAGGTGCTGTAAGTAAGATTTAGGCTCTATTATATATATACTAGTATTATTGAAGATGCTGTAGGTAAGATTTAAGTGTAATCTGTCAGCAATAGCCATCTGTCCGTTATGTATAAATCTTTTAATATATAATTAATTATGTATTAAAGGATATGTATTTGACACATATACATATCATTTAATACATAATTAATTATGTATTAAATGATGAAAATAAATGTCTATTCCAGTGTGTCTGGGATCTTATCGTGTTGGGATCAACCACAACTCAGACTCCGCCTCCGTACCGCCTGACCTACGCACCTGCGTCACAGGTAGTACTACTACTAATAATACTATTACTACTAATACTAATACTAGTATTAGTACTAGTACCGCCTGACCTACGCACCTGCGTCACAGGTAGTACTACTACTAATAATACTATTACTACTAATACTAATACTAGTATTAGTACTAGTACCGCTTGACCTACGCACCTGCGTCACAGGTAATACTACTACTAATAATACTATTACTACTAATACTAGTATTAGTACTAGTACCACCTGACCTACGCACCTGCGTCACAGGTAATACTACTACTAATAATACTATTACTACTAATACTAATACTAGTATTAGTACTAGTACCGCTTGACCTACGCACCTGCGTCACAGGTAATACTACTACTAATACTGTACGAATACTAGACTACACTACAATTGTAATATTTGTACATTGTGAAATTAAATGTTTGGTATTTAATGTCATGAATTTGTTATGAAGTGATAATTTGTACTTTTCTAAGGACATTACTGTAGTGTACCTGTTGCCATGGAGACATAGAGTAATACACAATACCTGTAGTATAATCATCATAGTATAATGTATACTATGCATACATATTATATATATATATACACATATATATATACATACATATGTACAATTAGTATGTTGACCACATCCTGTGTGTGTGTGTTCGTGTCTCTCTCTCTCGATGTGTGTGTGTGTGTGTTGCTGTGTGTGTGTGTGTGTGTGTAGAGATCAGTAACCAGTGTCTCCCCTACCCCTGCTATAAGGAGGGGTCTGAGCGATGTGTGGACGGACAAGCCTCCTTCACATGTGTGTGTCGGGCAGGGTGGAGGGGCAGGCGCTGTGAGGATGGTGAGTATTCATCAGTAGTGATCGATCATCTGTTAGCACTCATCACCTAAAGCCCGATTCATAGTCCAGCCATCCCAAACACAGAAAGGTCTCCGCTGGGGACGCACAACTCGCAATAGTGGACCTCTGCAGATGTCTGCCTTGGCAGGTCTGTGCGAAGGCTCTTTTTTGTGAGCACCTAGGTACTCACGCATACCGGTGTCACTCGAAGCATGGCTCTGCATGAGACTTCATCATCGAGACTGTTTTTGTTGTGAATATGTAATGCATTTCATATGTTATCTATACCGTGCATATGTGTCAGTACCTTCCATGTACTAGTGAACTGTCCGTCTGCACTGTGTACGTTCCATGTACTGGTGAACTGTCCGTCTGCACTGTGTACGTTCCATGTACTGGTGAACTGTCCGTCTTGAGATTAATTGATTGTTCTGTGGCTCTCTTGCTCCTCTATAGTTCACCGCCCCTTTGGAACAACATGATCAGGCTGCCTGTAAATATTGATCATGTTAATATACGAGATCTGTGTGTGTCGATCAATAGATATTGACGAGTGTTCCGACCCAGAGTTCCCTGCAGGGTGCAACCAGCAGTGTCTCAACGTCCCCGGAGGGTTCCAGTGTTTGTGTGAAGACGGGTTCTATGCCGCCCATGACATCAAGTGTATCGGTGAGGCTCGAGTGGGAGGAGACGAGGAGGACACGTTGATACTCTAACCTGCTGTTGTATAGCCTAACCCTTTGTGGCAGTTTCCCCTGCCACATGCCATCTACTATGGCTTTCCAGGGCTTCTCCAACAGCAGGACACAGGCAGATGATTGAACCGGTTTATTGTAAAGTTTGTGGTGGTTTGAACAGGCAGAGCAGATGGTACATGCTAGCGCTCCTCTTGAGTGTGTTTGCTGGTGGCTGGTTTAACCTGTGGGCCTGATTGGCCAATGCCCCACAGGTGTGCAGCCTCACCCAGCAGCCCCAGCGTCTAATCAGTCAGACTCAGACCAGGCTGCTTAAACCAGCCACCAACAACACACACTCCACACCCTTCTTGTGTTTTCATATCAAGTCTTTTAGAATGTCCCCTTTATGGACCAGAGAGTCAAGAGAGACGCGTAGCAGAACCTGCGGTCTCTGCAAGGTGCATCGGCCTCACGGTTAGCGTGCGCTACATGAAAGGATATCAACGTAGAATGAAACCATGTCGATTGGGTTGAGAGGAGGAGGAGGAGGTTTGGTAATTAAAGACCTGACACACCATCCACCTACATGTGACCTACATATGACCTACATATCACCTACATATCACCTACATATGATCTACATATCACCTACATATCAGTTACATATCACCTACATATCACCTACATATGACCTACATATCACCTACATATCAGCTACATATCACCTACATATCAGCTACATATCACCTACATATCACCTACATATCACCTACATATGACCTACATATCAAGATTCAAGATTCAAGATGTTTATTCACATACATACACGGGGTGTGCAGTGAAATGAAAAAGTGGCAATGCTCAACAGAAATAGAAATATCACCTACATATCAGCTACATATGACCTACATATCACCAACATATGACCTACATATCACCTACATATGACCTACATATCAGCTACATATCACCTACATATCACCTACATATCAGCTACATATCACCTACATATCACCTACATATCGTGTGCGTGAACATTATCCTATCAATCACAGCTCTGCTTCAGAAGGTGCCAGGGCCTTGTAACTTGGAAGGCACATAGAGGACACAGCCCCTAACAAGTGGGCCAAGTTTGGTGCAGATAGCTCAGCTCAGGACATGGGCAGTAGCTGGGGTCGGTAGTCAAGCATGGGCAGTGAATACCTTTTGAGGCTGTTCATATTTATACTAGTTAATGTGTATACTGGTTCATATTTATACTAGTTAATGTTTGTACTTGTGAAGTCTTCCCACGTAAACAGGAAGTCATTCATGATGAGCCATCACTGTTGGATATTACAGTCAGACAGTAGTACTAGACAATACTATAGTCAATACTACAGTCAGACAATAGTACTAGACAATACTATAGTCAGTACTACAGTCAGACAATAGTACTAGACAATACTATAGTCAGTACTACAGTCAGACAATAGTACTAGACAATACTATAGTCAATACTACAGTCAGACAGTAGTACTAGACAATACTATAGTCAATACTACAGTCAGACAATAGTACTATATAGTACTATAGTCAGTACTACAGTCAGACAGTAGTACTATACAGTACTATAGTCAGTACTACAATCAGACATGTTTAAATCATGTTTAATGTTTCCACATGTTTCATAAATCATGTTTAATGTTTCCACATGTTATATAAATCATGTTTGATGTTTCCAGACATTGATGAGTGCCGCCTGTACCCCAGCATCTGTGCGGAGCCGGCCAGATGTGTGAACACGCCGGGGATGTTCGAGTGTCAGTGTCCTCAGGGGTTCAAATACAACTTCACCTCCAAAACCTGCTCTGGTGAGCCTGCAGTTCCCTCCCGGCCACAGAGGGCGTCAAAACCACAGTTATATCTCTAGATAGAACGTCACATTTATATTTGATTATTAAAACATCACATTTTTATCTGGTTTGACTATATTATTACTTTTCATAACTATTCTAGTGCTCTAGTGATTGTTTGTGTTTAAAGTAATGTTAAAGTTTTAACTCTAGGTAGTGGTGGAGTGTCATAATGTTATAAGATGGAGTGTCAAATGTTAAAGTTTTGAGGTTCAGATGTTTGACCCCTGACCTGTGTGTGTTTCCAGATGTTGACGAGTGTGTGCTGGACGTGTGTGATGGCGTGTGTGTGAACACGCCGGGCAGCTTCGCGTGTTACTGTGAGGGGAGGGAGGGGCTGCGTCTGGGGACGGACGGGCGGAGCTGTGAACGCATCTCCGTCTGTCTCCCGCTCCACGACCACACCCACCCTGAGATGCTCTACCTGGGGGAGCAGTTCACTGGTCTGCCCCTCGTCTACCTGCGCTACCGACTACCTGAACACACCAAGTAATATATACACTAATATATATATATATATATATATATATACATATACACACTGATCTACCTGAACACACCAAGTAATATACTAATATATATATATATATATATATCATCCTGGTAAAACGTCCCCTGACCCCTGACCTCTGTGGTGACCCCAGGTTCTCAGCAGAGTTTGACCTGCGGACCTTTGACCCCGAGGGCGTGGTGCTGTACGCTGAGGCCCAGCAGGGGTCCTGGTTCCTGCTGGGGCTCCGGGACGGACACATCGAGGTCCAGTTCAGAAACCAGCACAGCTCCAAGGTTACTAGTGGAGGGAGAGCAGTCAACACTGGAGAGTGGCATGTAGTGAGTATACTATACTATACTACTATACTACTATACTACATACTACTACTATACTACAATACACAGCTCCAAGGTGACTAGTGGAGCACTGGGAAGTGCCATGTGATGGGTATACTATAGTTGTTTCATATTAAATTACCATTATTCAGTTATTCATTGTTAGTTGTGAGTTGTTGTGTTGAAGTGCCTTTGAGCAGGCCGTGTGTTGCCGGTTCAGATCTCGGTGGATGAGCTGGACAGCAGCATCAGCGTGAAGATCGGCCACGAGGCGGTGATGAGCATCAACAACCCTGACAGCCTGTTCACCTCCGTCAGCGGGAAGCTGGAGACCAAGGTCTACATCGCCGGGCTGCCAAACCGCACCCAAATAATCAAGCCTGTAAGCAGTAAACGCACTCAGCTGCCAGACCGGCGTGCGGCTAACCGCACATGATTTAGCATGGTGTGCGTGTTTAGCCCCACAGGTTTATCCCAGTATAGTTGGATATCATTGGCTGAACGGCACAGCAACAGCATTTCAAGGTTAGCATGATTGGCCGGCGCATCACTTTGCAGGTTGTTGTCTGCCGGGTCCCTCTGTGCTCCTTCCTTTAGGCCGTTTGCATGCAAGTAGTTTTAGTTGAGACTTTATGAGTCTCAAACTAATACATTTTAAAGGATTAACTATTACATTAGGCCAGTGGTTCCCAACCTTGGGGTCGGGACCCCACTTGGGGTCCCCTGATATGCATATGGGGTCGCAGGAGATGCTGACACAAGCTATAGATATTTGATGATCCATTTTAGAAAACATAAAAAGAAAAGGTCTCATAGACGTCCTGTATATATACGAACTGACTGCCTAATGATTCACAGCCACGAGCAAACTACTACTCATCACCGGGACGTTGATATTACCAGCAGATGTTGGTTGGGTAAAAACAATTTGAGTCATATGCTAAGATTGCTAAGATGCTAAGAATGCTAAGAACTTACATTACAAGCGCTGCTTGTAATGTAAGTTTTGCACCACACGTTTATTCCCGCAAGTTTACTGTTTAGTTTGTGTTTGTATCTGTGACTTTCTGTGTGTATATGCGTCTACGGTATATATATATATATATGTTGTATGTACATCAGATGAACCCTCGTCTGGATGGCTGCCTGCGTGGCTGGAACCTGCTGAACCAGGGGTCATCAGGGGTCAAGCAAATCATTCAGGGGAGGAAGAGTAAACACTGCTTCGTCTCCGTGGAAACAGGGTCCTACTTCACTGGAGCCGGCCTCGCACGCTTCAGCATCCCCTACAGTCAGTGTGTGTGTGTGTGTGTGTGTGTGTGGGTGGGTGTGTGTAGGTAGTCAGGTGGAGGTGCGTCTGAATATGTATATATATGTGTATATACACCGTATATATGTGTGTGTGTGTGTGTGTGTGTGTATCTAGGTATATATAATGTGTGTGTAGGTGGGCAGGTGGAGGTGTGTATCTAGGTATATATAATGTGTGTGTAGGTGGGCAGGTGGAGGTGTGTATCTAGGTATATATAATGTGTGTGTAGGTGGGCAGGTGGAGGTGCGTCTGAACATCCGTCCCTCCAGCAGTACTGGGGTCCTCTTCGCCCTGGTCTCTAACAGCTCCACCCCCCTCTCCGTCGCCGTGGTATCGCAGGGAGAAAACGAGGCGGTACGTAGCAAACATCATCTTCATCCTCATCCTCATCATCCTCCACACCGCATCCTAGACGTGACCTCTGACCTCTGACCTCCGTCTCCAGAACCTGCAGGTGTTCCTGGAGGGCGTTTCCATAGCAACGCTGAACTCCCTGATGCTGTGTTACCCGGAGCAGCTGGTGGTGGTGCTGAGCTTCAACACCACCCACCTCGAGGTCTCCGGTGACCCCACCTCCTCCGCCTCCTACGCCCCACCCACCACGCTAGGCCCCGCCCTGCAGAGGCTGGCTGTTGCCATGGAGACGCCCCTGGAGACTTACGTCGGGGGGCTGCCTGGTCAGTCACGCATTATATCTTACAATCTTACACATTCTTTATTTCATATTTTATTTGTGTTATTTATTATGAGCTCTCGCTCTCCCCCCTCCCTCTCTCTGTAGACGACCTACCTCTCTCGACCACTCCGGTCTCAGCCTACTACCACGGCTGTATGACGGTGCAGGTGAACGGATCGCTGCTGGACTTTGACGAGGCGGAGGTCAAACACAACAGCATCAAGTCCCACTCCTGCCCCCCATTCTCCACCCCCAACACCCAGCCACACAGGAAGTGACCTCATCAGCCCACTTCCTCCCCTCAAGAACAATCATTCCAGCAGGTGATGGTGGAGCCTGGTTGGCAGCAGCAGAAGGAGGAGGAGGAGCTGTGAATACGACATAACTCCCTCTCTGGATCTGAACACACCGCTGAGCTGGAGTTGTGAGTTAGTGAGTTTTATCTGGGGACATCTGAGGAATTTGAGGACATCTGGGGATATCTGGGGGTATTTGGAGGTATTTGGGGACATCTGGTGGTATTTGGAGGTATTTGGGGACATCTGGGGGTATTTGGAGGTATTTGGAGGTATTTGGGGACATCTGGGGTATTTGGACATCTGAGGGTATTTGGAGTTATTTGGGGACATTAGAAGTTAGCTGTGAAGTCCTGGTTCTAGTAACAACATTGTAGTCTCCATCTGGTGGGTTTTATGAAGGTGGTGAAGCCCTATGGAGCGAATTTAGTGCAAATATTACGTATTTCTAAAATCTACAAATGTCAATCAAGTTTTGTGTATTTAGTGAATAAAAAAAATACACTTTAAGTAAAGATTTGTGAACAGTAATCCAAATTGAGGTTTGTGAATATATATCCACAAATGCACATTGTTGTGTGAACTATGAAACCTGTGTTGTGAGCCACGGATCAGGCTGGTCTCATGAGGCATGTGAGTCATTTGTAATATTTAATTCACTGCATAAATCCTGCATAAATCCCACTAGAGAGCGCTATGGGACTACATGACCGCTGGACACGTTGATTTGCGAAACCTTTTCACTTTTATCATAATTAATAATTAACTCGGAATACTTTCCTATTTTGACAAACGTGATCTGTCAAATGTTTCTTTTAGTTCAATTTTTGTTTATGTCTTTGTGTGTGTCTGATTTTCTGTTTTTGTCATTTAATAAAAATGCCAAGATATTGAACAATAGTTGAATATAAATTAGTTTGAACATGACCACATCCCAACATGTTATAAATGTTTTACAGTAGAATGATATGAAGTCAGGGAGACACAAACTATTTATTGTATTATTTTATGGGATGCTCACCCAAAGTTATCCACACTTGAACACAGCACTAAACCGAATGACTCAATGCAAGATCGACAGAAAATATACACAAAAACAGACGAGGGGGAGACAGTGGGGAGATTGTGAAATCGTTTTCCTGAAACTGGCTTTCCTCAACCAAAACACATCCGTTTATCAGCCTAAGCATGTTTTAATGACCACATGCCAAGTATTGCAACAATTTACTGAAGTAAGCAACACACACACACACTCTCTCTCTCTCTCTCTCTCTCTCTCTCTCTCTCTCTCTCTCTCTCTCTCTCTCTCTCTCTCTCTCTCTCTCTCTCTCTTGTGAGGGAGGGGGAAAGGGGGACCGATAATGGGGAATAGAGAGAGAGAGAGAGAGAGAACGAGAACAACAGTAGAGCTGCACCACAACAATCTTACCGTCAGACAACTTTTCAGAGCAAGCCGTGTGGTCTTCTAGCGGGACCAGAGTGCTCTTCTAGCGGGACCAGAGTGCTCTTCTAGCGGGACCAGAGTGCTCTTCTAGCGGGACTAGAACTATAGCGACCCAGGGGACTATAGCTCCATAGAACTGGGGACTAGAACAACAGGGAAAACCGGGACTAGTCTTGTTCTAGCGGGACTAGTCTTGTTCTAACGGGACTAGAGCTCCAGAGAACCGCGATGGGGATCGAGCAGCCGCGGTAGCCAGAGTAAGAAGGTCGCGGGGTTGTGCTATGCAGTAGGTACTAGACCAGGGACTCGGGGAGGTCTAGGACACGGACGGTAGCCTACTAGACCAGGGACTCGGGGAGGTCTAGGACACGGACGGTAGCCTACTAGACCAGGGACTCGGGGAGGTCTAGAACACGGTAGGTACTAGACCAGGGACTCGGGGAGGTCTAGAACACGGTAGGTACTAGACCAGGGACTCGGAGAGGTCTAGGACACGGTAGGTACTAGACCAGGGACTCGGAGAGGTCTAGGACACGGTAGGTACTAGACCAGGGACCCGGGGACTAGACCGCTGCACTGTGTCGTGTCGCCGAGGAGTGGAAGAGCCGCAGTGTTTCTTGGTGCAGAGACCAGGAGAGAAAGTTCTCACCCGGACCCGAGAGAGACCACCAGACATGAGACCGACTCCGGGTCCGACTAGGACCCTGCTACGGGAGGTCCTGCTGGTCGTACTGTTCTCCTGCTGGTCCGACAGCAGTAAGTACACCCAGAGGACCATGCTACCCGCAGGCTAACCTGCTAACTCACCTGGTTGGGATTCACAGTAGTGGGAGTAAACTTTGACTTAGTACGTGTACAGAGGTAGTATTGTGACGTAAAGTTTGACTTAGTACGTGTACAGAGGTAGTATTGTGATGTAAACTTTGACTTAGTACGTGTATTGAGGTAGTATTGTGATGTAAAGTTTGACTTAGTACATGTTAGTATTGTGATGTAAAGTTTGACTTAGTACGTGTAAAGAGGTAGTATTGTGATGTAAACTTTGACTTAGTATGTGTTAATAGGTAGTATTGTGGAAAAAAGTTTGTAGTACAGTTTAACTCAGTACATGTAAAGAGGTAGTAGTATTGTAATGTAAAGTACTGTTTTAGTACAATTTTAAGAGAAAGTACGGTTTCTGTTAAAGGTTTACCCAATACATGTAAACAGGTTGTATTGTATTGTATTATGTAAAGTATTGTTTGTAGTCAAGTTAAAGTAGTAGTATTGTAATATAAAATACTGTGTTGTAGTCAAGTTAAAGTAGTACTATAAAGTACTGTGTTGTAGAGTAAAGTTAAAGCAGTAGTATTCTAATATAAAGTATTGTCTGTCATTCTCGACACGGGAGCAGGCTAGTGGTGTAGCAAATTTTAAGCCGTAGTATTGTAATATAAAGTACTGTAGTAAAGTTAAAGCAGGAGTACATCGGTATAGTAAAGAGGTAGTATGGTAATATAAAGTATTGTTTGTCAGTCTCGTTGACACGGGAGCAGGCTAGTGTGTTCCTGAGTCGCCCGAGGAGAGCCTACCAGGTGTTTGAGGAGACCAAGCAGGGCCACCTGGAGCGGGAGTGTGTGGAGGAGCGCTGCAGTAAGGAGGAGGCGAGGGAGGTGTTCGAGAACCAGCCAGAGACGGTGAGTAGGCTCTTTTTGGAGATGGATGATGACTACTACTACTACTACTACTACTACTACTGGTACTAGACATTGATGTCAATGCATTATAATGTTC
This sequence comes from Trachyrincus murrayi, assembly GCA_900323305.1. NCBI lineage: Eukaryota > Metazoa > Chordata > Actinopteri > Gadiformes > Macrouridae > Trachyrincus > Trachyrincus murrayi. Next base: position 30,974 of record OOFB01032108.1, on the reverse strand, counting down.
TCAACTAGGAACAGACTGCAAATATCAATTTATCAATATAATATTATTTAAAGCATAAGCACACAAAGCTACTGAACTGTGTGTGTGTGTGTGTGTGTGTGTGTGTGTGTGTGTGTGTGTGTGTGTGTGTGTGTGTGTGTGTGTGTGTGTGTGTGTGTGTGTGTGTGTGTGTGTGTGTGTGTGTGTGTGTGTGGTGTCACTGAGTGCATTGCCATCCTCTCTGAGGGTCGTATATTTCACTCTTGGGGATTCTCTGTAACCATGGCTACAGAAGCTAAACATTGGAATATTATTGGGGTGGATCGTTGCCACCGTTCGAAAGCATCGAAGAGGAAATGTAATTAGCATCTAGGCGGCTAGCGTGGTGGAGCAACATGACCGCTATCTATCATTGTGTTTCAAAATACACACACACACACACACACACACACACACACACACACACACACACACACACACACACACACACACACACACACACACACTCACTCACACTCTCATGCACACACACACAGACAATCAAAATACCTTTCTGCTTCAATATGTAATATTTTCTAGTTGACAAACGGTAGCCATGACTGTTGAAAGTTGGTCTGTGTAGCAGCTGTGTTCTCCCCTAGAAGTACCTCAGCATCCACTCCTAGCACATCGCTAACGTTAGTCTGCTAACCTTCCCTGGAGAACTGCTTGAGCTCCAGCGTGTGGATAAGTTATGGTGGAGTTTAGGAAGGGTTAGGTGTGGTTACGTTTAGATATGTTATTAGGTTCAGGTATGTTATGGTAAGGTTTATTGGTAGTCTTTACCGTATATTTAGTGCATCTGCAGTGTATTGGTAGTATTTACAGTATATTTAGTGTATCTGCAGTACATTGGTAGTATTTACAGTATATTTAATGTGAATGATCCAGATGCACTACGACCACGTGGATGATTTTATTCATTAGAATAAATACTGAATAGCCAGGCTGAAATATGACCCTGTGTGTGTGTGTGTGTGTGTGTGTGTGTGCGCTAGGTCAGCTGCAGGCAGGAGAACTGCAGTCTCATTCATGAATTCATTATTCATCCTCTGACTCTGCACTCTGCTGCAGTTCTGCAGAGAAGAGGCTAAGGGTATCCTGGTTACCCTGGTTACTGCTGGTTGCCCCTTGACAACCAACATCAACTTAGTTTGTATCAAGAGCAGTTTCACTTGTCATACTTGATGAAGCCAATGATTTATGTTACTATGTAAAGTAGTGTACCGACATGTACTATTACACTACACACACTACACTGTGTGTGTGTGTGTGTGTGTGTGTGTGTGTGTGTGTGTGTGTGTGTGTGTGTGTGTGTGTGTGTGTGTGTGTGTGTGTGTGTGTGCCCCCGAGGACTGACTTATTCTATTGGATGCATAATGTAGTCTGAATGCTGCTTCCTATATTTCTATTGATCCTAAATGTGTCTCTGTTTCCCTCTGGTGTAGGACTACTTCTACCCAAAGTATTTAGGTAAGTCATCCTTTAATGGCCATCCATTTCTCTATGGCTGTGAACAGGAAGAGGAGTGTTAACCAGCTCTGATTCTACTTCCTGTCTAGCCTGCATGGAGAAGTTTGGAGACTCAGAGAAGAAGAAGCAGGACCTGGTCACCTGTGTGCACAGTAAGTCTCACTCTCATCATGGCTGTACTCAGACAGTATTCACTATGTCTCACTCTCATCATGGCTGTACTCAGACAGTATTCACTACGTCTCACTCTCATCATGGCTGTACTCAGACAGTATTCACTACGTCTCACTCTCATCATGGCTGTACTCAGACAGTATTCACTACGTCTCACTCTCATCGTGTGTGTGTACTCAGACAGTATTCACTACGTCTCACTCTCATCATGGCTGTACTCAGACAGTATTCACTACGTCTCACTCTCATCGTGTGTGTGTGTGTGTGTGTGTGTGTGTGTGTGTGTGTGTGTGTGTGTGTGTGTGTGTGTGTGTGTGTGTGTGTGTGTGTGTGTGTGTGTGTGTGTGTGTGTGTGTGTGTGTGTGTGTGTGTGTGTGTGTGTGTGTGTGTGTGTGTGCCTTTATATACCTTCTGACACACTTTCCTAACTTCCCCTCCCTCTGCTGTTCTTCCTCTGTGGTGTATTAATAGTTCTGAAGGCTGGGCTCCACTGCAGTCTTTAAGTTCTGCATCACACTTAGCATAGCCACTTCTCTACACCTAGCCTAGCTACTTCTATATAGCTAGCCTAGCCACTTCTCTACACCTAGCCTAGCTACTTCTCTACAGCTAGCCTAGCTACTTCTATACAGCTATACTAGCCACTTCTCTACAGCTAGCCCAGCCACTTCTCTAAACCTAGCCTAGCCACTTCTCTGCACCTAGCCTAGCCACTTCTCTACACCTAGCCTAGCCACTTCTCTACACCTAGCCTAGCCACTTCTCTACACCTAGCCTAGCCACTTCTCTATACCTAGCCTAACTACTTCTATACAGCTAGCCTAGCCACGTCTCTACACCTAGCCTAGCCATGTCTCTACAACTAGCCTAGCCACTTCTCTACAGCTAGCCTAGCTACTTCTCTACACCTAGAGCAGCTAGGCTGCAGGTAACAGAGAAGCTAGCTCTATGCTAGCTGTGTGTGTGTGGGCATAAAGGGCATAAATTGGCTTCATCCCTGCAGTAGGGCCGTGCGTCAGCAGGAGGTGTGTCTATGTGTCAGCAGTGGGTGTGTCTGTGCATCAGCAGGGGGCATATCTGTGTGTATTAACCACACCCCCTCTTGGCATCATGGACACACACCCTGATGTGTAGGACGGTGAGTCTCTTTCTGCTGCATCAGGACCGGCCAGCTGCTCTCTCATTGGCTGAGCAGCATGACTCATGACTCAGCTACAGAAGAGAGCTTTGAGAGGATAAAAAACTCTCTCTCTCTGCTCATCTCTCTATCAGACTGGAGACCAACTTAGAGATATAGTCATCATATCTGCCATGGGATGAATCAGAAAATATCAATCATACTGTCATTTATAACGCATAATAACCCCAGGACTACATACAAACACATAATGTACAAAACACCACGAACAAAACAACACAGAACTCTAACGAAACTACAGTCTTCTCTGTCTCTCCTCTGTCTCTCCTCTCTCTCCCCTGCCTCTCCTCCTTCTATCCTTCATCCCAAAGACTGCAGTCAAATAAAAAGTGTGGAGGAAAAACCATGACTAGCTTAGAACATATGTTAATGTTAAAACTTCAAATGTTTAACACACACCTCATGTTTTCTCACATTTCCGTACAAGAAACAGTGTGATAAATGTGATCTAGTTCCTGCTATGATGCGTTAACTGAGACTAAAGAAACATTAGAGGTGACGGAAATGTTTATTGATTTCACATAAACACAGCCCTGCTATTAATAGTGTAACGTATATAATCATCATGTTTTACTACCTTCTGTCAGTAAGACCAGAGAAATATTGTTCTACAACATGAACCAAAGTAAGGCATGTGGTATTGTTAGTATTTATTATAATTTATTCTGTCATTCTGCACCAAATATTTTTAGACTTCCATCTTCTCTCTCTCGCTCTCTCTCCCTTTCTGGACTTGTTTTCTGTTCTATTCATTTGTATTCAACACATAAGTATAATCAAGTGCCCCCTGGAAGCTGCTCACCCCCTATGATGTCATGTCCTGTATTACACCAGAGTCAGCATGTTGTTAGGGTGTTCCTTGAGAGAAGCTTCGCTAGGATGTTGTTATTTATACTGATATGCCCTTCACTTATTTACCTTTACCTCTCTCTCTCACCCCCTGCCCTCTCTCTCTCACCCACTCTCTCTCACCTCCTCTCGCTCTCTCTCCCCCCCCCCCCCCCCCCCCCCCCCCCCCCCCCCCCCCCCCCCCCCCCCCCCCCCCCCCCCCCCCCCCCCCCCCCCCCCCCCCCCCCCCCCCCCCCCCCCCCCCCCCCCCCCCCCCCCCCCCCCCCC
>OOFB01032108.1:10621-21169 GCA_900323305.1 Trachyrincus murrayi | reverse complement strand
CTACTCTTCATCCTTCTACTCCTCTTACACCTCCTTTTACTCCTCCTACTACTCCTCTTACACCTCCTTTTACGCCTCCTACTCCTCCTTCTATTCCTCATCCTTCTACTCCTCCTACATCTCCTTTTATTCCTCTTACACCTCCTTTTACGCCTCCTACTCCTCCTCCTACTCATCCTTCTACACCTCTTACACCTCCTTTTACTCCTCCTACTCATCATTCTACTCCTCTTACACCTCCTTCTACTCCTCTTACACCTCATTTTTCTCCTCCTACTCATCATATTGGTAACCTTCAGATAGTACCCACATTACATCATAGTTAACCGATATTAACCAGCGCCACAGTACTGATAAAAATAGTGGAATATTGATGAAATTTGGCACAAAAAGAACAAGCCCTGGTCCATTATCAACATTGTGTGATTTAATTTAGTTTGCCTTCCAATCTCATCATCTGACCACGTCGATGTTAAGTTCCCCATGTTGGTTGTACTCTGTGTTTCTGCAGCGCATCACGCCCTGTCTGTCTCCGGTGCTGAAGAGGAACAGTCACTCGCTCTACCTCGGACGCATGTTCAGTGCCGTCCCCGTCGTCCGCCTACGCTTCCGGCGCCGCGTCCACACGGGGTACATCTAGACATACAAGAACCTCCTAACATCTAGACATACAAGAACCTCCTAACATCTAGACATACAAGAACCTCCTAACATCTAGACATACAAGAACCTCCTAAACATACACCAACCTGAGTCTCCTACACATCCAAACATACTAAACCACAACAATACAAAACAGTCCTGTCTTTTAACTCTCCTTCCTGTCATTTAACTCTCTCCTTCCTGTCATTTAACTCTCCTTCCTGTCTTTTAACTCTCTCCTTCCTGTCTTTTAACTCTCTCCTTCCTGTTGTTTAACTCTCTCCTTCCTGTCATTTAACTCTCCTTCCTGTTGTTTAATTCTCTGCTTCCTCGTCTCTGCAGGTTCTCAGCTGAGTTTGACCTTCGAACCTATGACCCCGAGGGTGTGCTCTTCTTTGCGGGGGGTCACCAGAACAGCTCCTGGATCATCCTAGCGATGCATCATGGGAAGTTAGAGCTGCAGTTGAAGTACGCGGCGGTCAGCCGGGTGACGAGCACCGGGCCGCTGGTCAACGACGGACAGTGGAGGAAGGTCAGGAGAATATATATTTATATATCATATGTTTATCATCATCTATGTATTTGAGTATTAGTAAGGTGATTGTTATTGTTAATCCATGTTTTCCTGCCCAGGGACCACAGATGCAAATGAGCTATCTAGCTAACTCTGGCCCAACTACTGTGTTGTGTACAGTCCCTGTTAAATAAACTGAGCTACTGCGTGTGTATTTTATATATAATGTATATTTTGTTGTCAGATCTCTGTGGAGGAGCAGGGGCGGAGCCAGGGCCCTATTTCAAGAAGCTGGATTTCCAGGTTAACCGGATATGTTAAGTCAGCATTCAGGGAATGGCAGAATTTTCGGTTTCAGATACCAAGCTTAGACTAATCTCATTTCAGTTACCATGGCGACTCATGCTGCTGTGAGCCTAACCTGGAGCAAGCCTGGTACATAGCAGGTTAGCTCCGAGATAACTCCGCCCACGACTGCAATTGCATTTGGCGTGCCGTCGGCACAAAAACACCGGAGATTAAACCAAGATTAAGAAATAAACTTTATTAACATTGTTTTGTAATGCAAATTATTCAATTGATGCATGTTCAAAATATGTCACTACAGTAGACTGTATAGTAACCTACAGCTTCACCTTTCTTCATAAATAAATAGATTCATATAGACCTATTAGGCCTTCACGTTTTGTTATTTTTATGACCAATAAAAAAACTGTCTGGCGAACGCTAGATGGCTTCAACTAGTCTCATCTCCATGGTGACGTAGTGCAAATGAACCGACTAGGCTTCAACCAATAAGAGCACTGACGGCTTGGGCCTTCCCTGATGATGGCTTTTGAAGCCCTTCATGAACACATTTTTCAGGTTCAACCTATCCGAGATCGAGTGAACTCGTTCCTCGAGATTGAAATCAGCTGTTCTGAAACCGAAAATCAGTCCAGACAGTCCAGGGAAGTTCTGGTTTAAGATTAAACATATCCTAACCTGCTACTTGAACTAGGCCCCTGGTGGTTAAGATTGACAGGGAGGATGTCCAATCAGGATAGAGTTATAATAATACTGTATATATTGTGTATATGATATAATAGTAATAATAATAATAATACTGTATATATTGTGTGTATGATATAATAATAATAATAATAATAATAATACTGTATATATTGTGTGTATGATATAATAATAATAATAATACTGTATATATTGTGTATATATATATATGTTGTAGATCTCTGTGGAGGAGCAGGGGCGGAGCCTGGTGATAAAGATAGACAGGGAGGCGGTGATGAAGATTGCGGTGAACGGAGATCTGTTCACTCTGAGGAAGGGTGTTCATGAGCTCAACCTGACCGTAGGGGGCGTGCCCTTCAGGGAGGTGGGCCTCCTCAGCCAGGTGTGTGTGTGTGTGTGTGTTCATATATATATATTTATGTGTTTACAGTATATATTTTTATTTATTTATTTAGAATCCCGAAGGAGGAAGGAAGGGAATTGTGCTAGAGATTGCTCAAAGATTACAACAACATAAGAATAAAAACAATAGAGTAATAAAGTGTATACGGAGTAAATGCTAACACAGTGTCTAATAGAATAACAATAAAAGTAGGGTACATTTAGTAAAGTGTGTGTGTGTGTGTGTGTGTGTGTGTGTGTGTGTGTCTAGCTGAACCCTCGTCTGGACGGCTGTATGAAGGACTGGCGTTGGCTGACAGGTGAAGACACCTCCATCCTGGAGACCATCGGCTCTAACGAGAACATGCAGTGTTTCGCCTCTGAACTCCCAGGATCCTACTACCCTGGCGGCGGCTTCTCCCTCTTCAACATCTCCTACGGTACTGCTGCCTCACACTTCACATGTATCCCATTTAACACATGTATCACATTTAACACATACACTACCTCACATTCATCGCATACACAACATATCCTGTGGTTCTGCCCTACAGTTACACATCACATGTATCACATTTAACATATATACAACATCACTTTTATCATATACAGCACCCCCTTCCTGCTTCCTCATAAACACGTCTCTTCTTTCTTCTGCTCCTCCTCTCCTCTCTCCTCTGTCCTCCTCTCCTCTCCTCTCTCCTCCAGACTACCAGAACCTGACTGTGGACTTGACTGTGCGTCCGACCTCGGCGATGGGAGCCATGTTCTCCCTCGTCTACCAGGACAGTGTTCCCTTCTCTGTGTCCCTGGCCGACTACCACCCTGCCACGGACGAGTGGAGAGACGTAGGTCCTAGTAGTGGTAGTACTGTGTTCTGGTCAGAGGAACAGGGTAGTAGTGTGTTCTGGTCAGAGTAACAGGGTAGTAGTGGTAGTACTGTGTTCTGGTCAGAGTAACAGGGTAGTAGTGGTAGTACTGTGTTCTGGTCAGAGTAACAGGGTAGTAGTGGTAGTACTGTGTTCTGGTCAGAGTAACAGGGTAGTAGTGGTAGTACTGTGTTCTGGTCAGAGTAACAGGGTAGTAGTGGTAGTACTGTGTTCTGGTCAGAGTAACAGGGTAGTAGTGGTAGTACTGTGTTCTGGTCAGAGTAACAGGGTAGTAGTGGTAGTACTGTGTTCTGGTCAGAGGAACAGGGTAGTAGTGTGTTCTGGTCAGAGTAACAGGGTAGTAGTGGTAGTACTGTGTTCTGGTCAGAGTAACAGGGTAGTAGTGGTAGTACTGTGTTCTGGTCAGAGTAACAGGGTAGTAGTGGTAGTACTGTGTTCTGGTCAGAGTAACAGGGTAGTAGTGGTAGTACTGTGTTCTGGTCAGAGTAACAGGGTAGTAGTGGTAGTACTGTGTTCTGGTCAGAGTAACAGGGTAGTAGTGGTAGTACTGTGTTCTGGTCAGAGTAACAGGGTAGTAGTGTGTTCTGGTCAGAGTAACAGGGTAGTAGTGGTAGTACTGTGTTCTGGAGTAACAGGGTAGTAGTGGTAGTACTGTGTTCTGGTCAGAGTAACAGGGTAGTAGTGTGTTCTGGTCAGAGTAACAGGGTAGTAGTGGTAGTACTGTGTTCTGGTCAGAGTAACAGGGTAGTAGTGGTAGTACTGTGTTCTGGTCAGAGTAACAGGGTAGTACTGTGTTCTGGTCAGAGTAACAGGGTAGTAGTGGTAGTACTGTGGTCGGAGTAACAGGGTAGTAGTGGTAGTACTGTGTTCTGGTGAGAGTAACACTACAGCCGTTCTGTAGATATGTGACTTGATAAATACATAGATACATCTTACAAATGCAAGACGCAGCTTGAGATAAAACTAATGTCCGGCAGTCTAATGTCTAAGTTAGCCGTGTATTCTCGAAAAACGAAAAAAATTAGCCGCACAAATAAAAGAAGAGAAAAAAAAAATCGCAGAAATATTTCAGCACACCACTCGCAAATAAAATAAAATAAATACACATATATAAGCACACCACACCAAGCGCTGTCATGGTCTGACGCGGAAACAGGCGGAGCCGGGTTGGGGGTGTCCTCGCGGGGCCGGCCCTCGCGTGTGTACCATCGAAGCACTGGCAGTCGCACTCTTGCATGCTTTAGCCGGATGGGTGCACACGATAAAAACCTGTGTAATGCGGTATTTAATAAAACATGTTGTTTGTCAGTTTATTCTGGTTTCCGCAGGCAACACAGTGGTGGCCAGCGCCCCAGCCCCCCTGTGTGATGGAGAGGGTCACGTGATCCGAGTGGTTGTCACGGGCAACCAGACGCTGCTCTGGGTGGACGGTCAGCCGGGTCGCAGCGAGGAGACACAAGATCTGGTCGACCTGCAGTCCCCCTCCAGCACCTTTATAGGAGGGCTACCAGGTAACTCACCTGTATACACTCACCTGTGTAGACTAGCAGCTAACGCACCTGTGTAGACCACCAGGTAACTCACCTGTGTAGAGGACCAGGTAACTCACCTGTATAGAGGACCAGGTAACTGGGTGGAGACTGTAGTGACTAGATGATCCTGCTCCATACGGATTGTATTTGACTGACCAGATGTGTTTTCTCCAGATGTTCCCTTGGTGTCGACTCCGGTCACGGCGTCCTACAGCGGCTGTCTGGAGGTCAAAGTGAACGGAGAGATGCTAGATCTGGACCGAGCCGTCCACAAATACAACGACATCCGCTCCCACTCCTGCCCCCTGCTGAGCACACACCAATGACCCCCACCCCTCCCCCCGGTACATCACGTCCCACCACCTCGATGTACAGGACGCTAGAGAATTACTTGGAAATTCATCCTGAAGTTGGAGAAATTGGCGGGAAAACGTCTGATAAGAACAGAAGATCAGCTGGTCCAGTTCCTGCTGCAGCCCCTGGATATTTATGGTGACTAGTTAACAGTTAACTACTAGCTCACTGATTTAAAAAGTCAACTACTGGTTTGCTAGTTAACGGTGTACTACTAGTGAACTGCTGGTAAACTGGGATATTTATGGTCATTAATTTAGTCACTAATTAACATGTATTCTAGTTAACTACTAGTCAATAGTAAACCAGAAGCTTACTGATAAAAAAGTGAACTACTGGTTGGCTAGATAACAGTGAGCAAATATCCTGCTCCCCCAAAAACGCTGCACAGGATGATGGGATATGTGCTGTTTGAGTTGCCTGGTTAGCATTAGCTACTAGCGTTGCCTGGTTAGCAGCTAGCATTAGCTACTAGCATTAGCTGCTGATTCAGTATCTGCAGGAGAACTTTGTTGCACACAGTAGCAGACCGACATGGATATCATGTCCGTCTGCTACCTCAAAACCTGAACCTTGTGCCTACTAAGCCACGCCCTTACCTGGGCCAGGGGGCGTGGCTTCATCCAGTGACCAGGGCCAACACTACTCGGCCCTGCCGCTCCCTCAACCACCCAATCACATCCAGACACCTGCTACAGGAAGAGCCAATCACAAGCTGGACACAAGGCCATCTTCCGCAGCTAGGGTTAGCAACAGTGTAAAGTACTGATTTGTGTAAATACTATATGGTACAAACCAAATCAAACACTACCTTCTGCACATGGTCCTAACACACCTTTCCTTTATTCAAGGTCTTAGTTTCTCTACACAAACACAAACATTAATGGTCAACAATGAAAATCTTGAAAGTTATTATTTCTGCTTTTATTAGTTCATTATTAGTTCCTCTCTTCTGGAGAGCAACTGTGTAGTTTAAAAGTAAACTGTTATGTTAATATCGGTTTAACATCACTGTGTATGTTAAACTGTTATGTTAGTATCAGTATGTTAAACTGTTACGTTGAGTTGTTATGGAGCAGAATGTCTGAGAATGCGGTCTCCAGCCATCTAAAGAGAATGTATTACACACTACAGTATGTATTTTTTTTTATGTGTTTATGTATATTGAACTTGTTTTAAATTTTTCATTTTTCATTTTACTCCCTTGTAACTGCCAGTGTTCTGTGTGGAGAGAATCATATTCTGGTCTCTTCCCTGACAAGTGGAAATCCATTTTAAAATAAAGGCAGCGGCACTGAGAACAAGTGTCTTCCTCTCACCTGATGGTGGCGCCGTGGAGCCAAAGAGCTGCTCTCAGAACCGCTAAAATAATACAAACTGCAATACACTTACATTTTATTGTAATTGTATTCCCCGGCAGGATAGAAGACTGTACCGAGGTAATGTTATATTCGATATTCGACATTTGCCGCAGAGTGTGGATGGGCTCATCAGGGAACTGGGGAAAAGTACTGTACTTTCATTATTAAGTAAAACATAGTAACAATTTAGTAGAAACCCATAAATATGAGTTTAAAGAGTGAAAGTGCAATCACTTTTGAAATATTCAACATAGACACACAAACCAAAGCCAAATTGTCCTACTAATACTGGCCTCCCGCAACCTTTGTTTTGTCATTAAAGGTTAGACACAATTTAGTAGACTTCAATATAGTAGGTAAAATACAGGTTTAAACAGTAAAAGCGCAATAATATTTAACATAGACACACCAAAGCCAAAATGTATTGTTCTAATACCTCACCTCCTTCAACAATTGTTCTGTCAAGGTTGTTAATAACTCTCCAGACCACAGTCAGCCTTGAACCCAGAACTTCTGTTCTTGAGGCGTGAGAGCTGACCAATAGACCATCTCATCGCTTCTGTTCTCCTCTTCAGTGGTCAACACATGTTTTAGTAATGTACACTTACATTTTAAGTGCATTTAAAGTGTAAGTTACATTCAATTAGTTACATTTTAAACCTTTTGATAAAAAAAAAGAAGAAATTCAGAAAATGTTTTCCACTTGATGTTCTCAACACAGGATGTCCTTATGCTGGAGGGCTAAACAGAAATGTATTTGACAGTTTCACTTTTGCAGGGTGTACGTTTATACCAGGAAGTGTCCTTGAGATCATTTTCAGATGTTGAATCAGACCATTAAGCTGCATTAAGCTCACTGTGGTTCAATGTCTACATTATGTCCACATAGCATCTGCTTAAGGACTGAATAAAGGATGCATTTTTCTAGTTTGGTTTTAGATCGTCAAGCTTTCATTTTAGACTACATTAAACCCCTTTTGATGTCAAATAAATAATCCTTCAGATCATATGTATAATATATCATATAATATAGGCCTATAATATATAATATCATAATATATGTCATAATATAGGCTATAATATCATATCATATATAATATCCTGACTGTTTCAGGTCATTTAGTCACATGAAGCTTTTTGGTCATTTTTTTGTCACATTTTCATTCATTACAAAAATCAAAGATAATAAATTCTACACTATTTTTCTTTTCACCATGTCACCATTCCTCCCTCCTTTCCCTCCCTCATTATATTATGAAAGCAATGTGTGCTTCGATTTGATTCCTTGACAGATTGATTATTAATAGGAGTTATTGTTACAATTGACTATTAATAGCTGGAGTTATCGTTACAATTGATTATTAATAGCTGGAGTTATCATTACAATTGACTATTAATAGCTGGAGTCATTGTTACAATTAACTATTAATAGCTGGAGTCATTGTTATAAATCATAAAGTCCCATGAATAACACCACCTGAACATTAGACAACATCTCAAATGAAGAGCCGTTACTACTTTCAAAAGTTGCATATTTAATCTTCAGAGACATATTATACACAGTGGTTCACAATTCAACGTTAATAACAACACATTACATCACGACATGGGGGCGGAGCGTTAGACGCGGCCGGGGAGGTGGAACTTGCCGATGAAGCGTCCGTGGTTGTGGATGTCACGGGGACTCAGAACCTTCCTGATGCCCAACATGTTGCCGCGGACAACCTCCCGGAAGGTCCAGCGGTTCTGGTTGTTGAGTTCCCTTTCCTGCTGCTCCGCCTGCATGGCGGCCAGACTCTCCCGGCTCATCACCTGAAACACACCGCCCTTTACTACACCTGAAACACACCACCCTTTACTACACCTGAAACACACCGCCCCTTTACTACACCTGAAACACACCGCCCCTTTACTACACCTGAAACACACCGCCCCTTTACTACACCTGAAACACACCACCCTTTACTACACCTGAAACACACCGCCCTTTACTACACCTGAAACAAAGCAGACTTTAGTGGATAGTCTCGTAGTTAGGGTCATGTTTTGACTCCCAGTACAAAGGTTCTGGGTTCGATCCAAGCGGCAGCCATGACAGCCTGTTTGTGAACTAGCATGTAGTTCCTCTAACGACCAATAGGTGGTTTGCAGTGAATGGATGCAGAATAGCCTCGATTTCTCTCTCACTTTGGTGGTATAAGAGTTTGGACCAATCAGGAGAACCTGGAGGAAGACCCTTTTTTCTTCGATCGTTTAGGATCTTAGTGGCTAGTTCATCTCCAAAGTATGTATTTTGAGAGGTACCGTTTGACAGTTTTATTTAATTAAAAAGTTATTAAGGGTTGAATATTGATGAGTTTTGGCCATAGACGACTGCGAGGCGGCCATTCAATTCCCACCTCAATGTGCCAAATATGGATCGTTTCCGTTGCTGGTTGCAAAAATCTCAAACAATCCATCTGTAGAAGGCAAATCTACACCCTCAAAATGGTCGTGTGTAAACCAATGGGTGGCGTCACAGACGCTACGTCCATTTCTTACAGTCTATGGTTTGATCCCCGATGCCCACAGCCTACCTGAAGGCATCCTTGAGCAAGAAGGCCTCACCCCTACCTGCACCTGGACAATGGATCTGAACTGCTACATGACTACATAGTTAAGAGTAATAATTAGATAGTAAATAGAAACAATTAGACTAACAATCGTTAATAGTAATAATTAGACTAGTTACTAGTAATAATTAGACTACCAATAGTCTAAAGTAACAACTAGACTACCAATAGTCTAAAGTAATAACAAGACCAGTTACTAGTAATAACTAGACTACCAAGAGTCTAAAGTAATAACTAGACTAGTTACTAGTAACAACTAGACTACCAATAGTCTAAAGTAACAGTACTCTTCAGAACAGGGTGATCATGAGGTGCTGCATCTCCTCACCTTGGCGGGGAAAGGCAGCTTCTTGGCCACTTCAGTGAGGATGGGCTCCACCTCCGCCAGCTCCACCCGCCCCCCCACCTCCACCACCAGGCGGCCATAGCGCACCGGGGTGAGGTACTGGTCTATGGCTCCCTTGCCCCCGCCCATGCGCTGGCCCAGGCCTTTACGTGTGACGGGCTTGTAGGGCGCGTTGATGCGCCACTTAGCGAAGGTGCTGCGGACGTCCATATTGCGGTTGATGGTCAGACGGATCATCTCTATGTGACCCCAGTGGAGGTACCCTCCTCCCAGGGCCTGTTGAGCAAGGATTATTACACATTAATACAGAGTATTACACATTAATACAGAGAACACATTAATACAGAGTATTACACAGGAATAACACATTAATACAGAGTATTACACAGAGAATAACACATTAATACAGAGTATTACATTTATTCATACATAACACACATGAACCTGGTTAAGAACAGCATCCAGTCAGACTGAAACGCTCCCAGAAAAAACCTACCACGATAGCATAGCTCCTACAGTGAACCTACCAACCTACCAAAATAGCATAGATCCTATGGTGAACCTACCACGATAGCGTAGCTCCCTACGGTGAACCTACCACGATATCGTAGCTCCTATGGTGAACCTACCACAATATCGTAGCTCCTATGGTGAACCTAACACGATATCGTAGCTCCTATGGTGAACCTACCACGATATTGTAGCTCCTATGGTGAACCTACCACAATATCGTAGCTCCTACGGTGAACCTACCACGATAGCGTAGCTCCTATGGTGAACCTACCACGATATCGTAGCTCCTATGGTGAACCTACCACGATATCGTAGCTCCTACGGTGAACCTACCACGATAGCGTAGCTCCCTACGGTGAAGGCGTTCGATGTCCGCGATGGACCCTGGATGT
>OOFB01032106.1:26918-57206 GCA_900323305.1 Trachyrincus murrayi | reverse complement strand
GGAGGCTCTGATGAAGAGGTCTCTGGAGCGCAGCCTGCAGCTGGAGCAGAGGAACCGACGCTGGAACCGGGGATACCCTGCTGGGGCAGGTAGGAGTACTGGGGAGACCCTGCTACTGGGGCAGGTAGGACCACTGGGACAGGTCCAGGACAGAGGGTGAGAGAGTGTGAGGAGAGAGGATGGTGGAGGAGAGAGGAGGGTGGGGAGAGAGGGGGGTGAGGAGAGAGGAGGGTGGGGAGAGAGGGGGGTGAGGAGAGAGGAGGTGAGGAGAGAGGAGGGTGGGGAGAGAGGAGGTGAGGAGAGGGGAGGTGAATCAGTGAAATCATGTGTTCTATTATCGATAGGTTGCTGCCAGATACGATTACAGAAACAGTGGTTGTGTGAGCACATTTCGCGTGTTTGGGTGTGTGCGCGCGTGTGTGTGTGTGTGCGTGCTTGCGCGCGTGTGTGTGTGTGTGTTTCGAGAACAGAATGTGCTTACTGCATACAGCAGACTGCTGAGGTGCGCATGGGCATGAAGCAGATTGCCGGGCGGTGACGGGTTCTCAGTGATGTAGTGATGTAGTGCTACACAGCTACTGCACAGCTGCACGCCTCAGTCAAATAATCAATCAATAAAATCAATTATAATTGAGTAATTATCAGGTTTTGTGGAAAGACTTCACCGTTTACACTACACCATTCAATACAAGTAATAAAAGTGCTTCACAACCAAAACGGTAAATAATACAAATTCAATTTATTTTATACACATTTATTAATTTTTTATTATTGGCATTACTTACTTGTTTCAAGATATGGTATTAATTTCCAAACGACACAGCACTTCATGAGTAAAGAATACTCCCAGCGAACTCAGGGTTAGCGGTACTTTAACTCAGCACTACATCCCTGTACGGTATAGCATGTTAGCCCAGAGCAGCTAGCCCGCGGCGGGACTCCGGGTAAAGTATTTTTTAACCTCTGCTGTCTCTGCTTTGCTCTGCTCCGTCCAATCCACTGTAGGTGACAGTGATACCCCACCCCCTCTCTCCGCTGCCTCCGCCCTCCCCCATGGCATTGCCCCTCCCCTTCCTGCTTCCAGCGAATCTGGTAAAGATACAACGACCACCAACCCCTCACCCCCAACCCCCCCCCCCCCCCCCCCCCCCCCCCCCCCCCCCCCCCCCCCCCCCCCCCCCCCCCCCCCCCCCCCCCCCCCCCCCCCCCCCCCCCCCCCCCCCCCCCCCCCCCCTGGCCCTGGCCGACCCCCCCACCCTGGCCGACCCCCCACCCTGGCCGACCCCCCTTTTCTATCCGCTGGTCTCACTGTCTCCCCTCCTGTTCACTCCAGAGAAACCCATTCCTCAATATCCCAACTGTCTCTTTTTTTCCCATGATGCATGCTGATAACCGACATTTCCAGCGGTTTGTTGTCGTCTGTGGAGGCGGAGCTGCGGCAGTGGTTCTGTGTTTGATGATATTGTGTGATTTTGTTGCGTGTATGTTATCCCTGTGTTGTATCCGTAGAACCGTCGTCTTGTAGGCCGAATTATGTGTTCTGTGAATATCGTAGTCTTTTGCTTCAGTGTACTTGGTGTGGTGGTTGTCTCTTGATGGTTAGTCTCGCATAGCCAGACCTATCTCCACACTTGGTTTTAGCGCTGTAGAAAGTATTTCTTTAAACCAATCACAATCGTCTTCAGAAAAAACTGCAAAAGACGTATGTCGGCTATGTGATACGACTTTTACTGATAAAAAAGACAAACGCAACTTGATTATCGGTGCGTTTGCGTTCTCCAGTGATAGGATTCGGAAAAATGACGTCACATTTATTTATATTAGACTCTTATATTAGAAAATACCCAAGACGGTTCCCCTTTAAGAGGATGTGCACCACAGTCTAACGGTCGTACACCACTAGCATCATAACATAAGTGTAGTAACTAACTACTAAGTACTAACTCACTAAAATGTTCTACTTCCTAAAACACTGCCTTTGTCGACTGCCCGTGCTGCTCTAATTATACCCCTAACCTACATTGAAGGCAGAACCATGAGACATCATCCACATCACCTTAATCTCTCCAAGGGACCATTGGGACGTCCATTTAGGCCATGTCCACACTAACGCCGATACTTTCTGACCTTCTGTCCACAACAGAACTTTCGTCCACCAAAGTGACTTCCTCTTCTTGAATTTGCGTCTTTTTGGTTTGACAGATTTCCACCTCCCGCCACTAACACCTGTATTTCCGCTGACAGCACCTCTCCAGCCCACAACACTGCCGTCGATAATCACCGGTCTTTCCTTCTTGCTTTGGTGTCGAGCACTGTGTTCACTTCACACCTCCTCCATTAAGACGTGAGGGAGGTCAACCGCCAAACTCAGATGTCGTAACCAACATTCAAACTCGTCACTTCAACTCTCGATATCCAGCAATCCAACTATCTTTCCTGGCTTTTACATCAAAGTTTGCGGGAGAAGATCTTCCGATGGGCTAGTTGTGTGATCTTCTGCCGTCAATACTATTTACTTATTACCAAATGACTTTAAGAGTCACGAATCACACAAGAAGAGTGTTCAAAGGAATTAGGTTTACTGAAGGTTAGAATAAACCAAAAAATAAATAATAAATCAATTAATAAATTTAATAAGTTAATAAATCAGCAGGTTGATTTAATAAGTTAATAAATCAGCAGGTTTACAATAAACCGAGTTGGTCCATGGAGCGACCGAAGCAAGATAGTGAATACAGTTTCTTATGTAGGCCTAGTCTAGTGGCTTCACCCAACCTAAAACAAAACCTCTTCCTGTGATAATGTTTAACCATCTAATGGTATCTTAAGTAAACATTGTGACCGTGCTGACCAGGTACTTTTCCTGTTGCTTGACACCATTATAGTTCTAGCATGTGCATTTTAACACAAAAACATAACCTTTAAAGGATTACATAGATTATAGTTGTTGCTTTGTCACTTGATTATGTGTTTTAATTATTTCAAGTTCCACTGTTCATTTGAACATAATTTTGAACATCAAAACTGTGTTGGTTATGAACATTTGGATAGTTTTGGCAGTTGAAACCTAACTTGGTCCAAGACAGTAGTACTGTAAAACGAAGGCAGCATGGTTGTGTCCCTGTCTTGCTGTTCGTGTTGTGCCTTGGCGTGTACACGGCTGTGAATGTGTGTGAGTGTCTGTGAATGTTGTGCAGTCCATGTGTTGTGCTTACTTTTTCACTGTGGCAAGGAGATGAAAAAAACTGTCCACGTTAAGTGTTCTGGGTGTTAGCATGTATGTTTTCTGCACCTCATTGTAGCCTAGCCTAGACTTGCCTAGCATACAGGCCACCAAATCATTAGCTACATTATCAGTTGAAATCTAATAGTGGATACAAAAAAATATCCTCAGCTTCCTGGTGTGCTCATTTCTTATAACCATTAGTGGCTGTTATCTTCCTGGCGAGGCCTATAATTAGCTTCCTGTTCCCAAATCAGATTGGGACGTGCCGCAGGCTCAGATAGCTTAGCAAGATGCAGTTTCAGCTAATGGTGTCTTCGCCCAATATCCCCGCTTTTCTGATGACATCTTCTATCAACAATAACGATTAAATTCTACTCAGACAGAGGTGACTTTGACCATGTATAATCTCCTTTCAAAGTCTATAGTTTTGTGCATCTGCTTTCACAGACATTGTTTTCAACATATGCCAGTAATATTTATGTCCCACTTTAAAAAATAAATAAAAATGTATCTTCAAATATCAAAAGTATCAACAATCCCCTGTGACCCCATATGCAAATCAGGTGACCCCAAAATGAGCTCCCGACCCACGGGTTGGGAACCACTGGCTTAAACACACGATCAGAGCTACAGTCAGGTGGAGCACATACAGGCATGATGTCCCTCTTGTGTTGCCTTATTAAACTGCACCAGCATTCCCCCCACCTTCACGTGTGGTTGACCCTGGATTTTGGATGTGTCACAGCCCCCTGCAGCCCCCACAGATCACCGTACCGTGGCACTCTGAATCCAGCCGACCACAACAGAGCCTGCCTCCAGGGAGGGTCTCAGTCCACCCCCAACACCCCCAAGGTCAGCCAGCCTCCTGCCTGTACACTGGGGGGGTGGGGGTTGGGAGTTTGGCCGTAATGGTCCATTTGTGGTCCATCGGCGATGGGGAAGAGACAGTACTTTGGTGCTGTTGGTAAAAAAGTTACATTTAAACTCCTTTGAATCATCATAAAGTAAAAGTGTTATAGTTTATAGTTCACGTTATATAATTTATATAAATACGTTATATAAGTACAGAACCAGTACTAGTATTTCCCGCCTCTGAATGGCATTAAGGTCAGTGTTTTGTCAGATATTGTGTAACTATTAACAGTAGCAGTCGACCTACCCACCTCCCCTCAGTCATTTGTAAACTTAAAAACATTCCCTCTGGTGGTTGGTTCAGAAACAGCGCTTGCGGAGGGACAGACGGACGGCTTCTCCAGTGTACGGCTCTCCTGTGAGGAGACCAGAATCCCCGGCCCACTCCGGGAGGCAGCTCACCTGCCCCTCCTCCTCCAAGTAAGACCCTTGCTGTGTCCGAATTGGTTCACCTACATAGTGCACTATTTGGGGCGTCACCATTTTGTAGTGCTGTCCGAAATCTGAGTGTATAAATCTGGTTCCCCACATAGTCCACTACTTAATACCCATAATGCACTGTAAAAGATGTGTACAACTGATGTACACATATGTCCGCACTATATCCCATGATGCATAGCGGTTAAGATAATAATATTTAGATAATATCTCATTTTCTTTTGCCATTTTCGCAGATTGACACCCAAGATGCCAACCGGATCTCCTTGCTCAGCACGCCAACAGACTTCGTCCCCCATAAGACACCAGTCCAACCTTGTAACCGACGGCGACAGATCCAAATCAAAGAGGAGCGGCGGCCACTGTGAGGAATCCAAAATGGATGCCTCCATGAAGAGGAATGCTAGTGCAGAGAGCCCGGAACCTTCTCCTGTAAAAGCAGAGAGAAACAAGGAGAAACCTCTGGTCGACACTGGGACCAGTAAGAGTGCAGCGAATGAGACTTCAGATAAGGGTGAGTCACATTTGATAGTTGATTTTAACCGAGGTATCATTGAGGCAATATTATACCTCAATGTTATTTACTATTTCTGTCATTGAGCAGATGCTTTTATCCAAAGAGACTTACGGTGAATTTGTAGGGGTCTGAACCCGGAACCTTTCATCTGGGAGTCGAACACCATGATGATGATGATGATGATGATGATTATGATGATGATGAACATTTTTACCCACAGGGAAGGCGTCGGCCGGCACGACAAGTGCTGAGGAGGCGTCCAGGTTGCTGGCCGAACGCCGACGCCAGGCCCGAGAGCACAAGGAACTGGAAGAGAAGAGACAGCAGCAGGAGAGAGAGGAGCGGTGAGACTCACTTACACTGTGTGTGTTTGTGTGTGTGTGTGTGTGTGTGTGTGTGTGTGCGTCATTCAATCAAACTTTATTGACAACGGATACAACAGAAAAACACTGACGATACATCTACATTAAAAAAGTGTTAGATATATGTGTGGGTAGATTTATAAATATGATATTATATGATGTTATATGCTATTTGCCCGTATCTGTGTGCCTATAATCTCTCCCTGTCCCAACCAGACTGAAGGCGGAGAAGCTGAGAAAGGAGCTACAGGGGAGGCTTCGGCAGGAGAAGGCAGAGAGGGAGAAACAGGAGGAACTTCACAGGCAGAGAGAGGAAGAGGAGAAGAAACGACAGAAGGAGGAGCAGGACAAAGAGGTCAGAGTTTGTCTGTCTTCCCGGCTGTCTGTCCATCTGTCCGTCTGTCCGTATGTTGCAGAAACAATGCTCTACTCTGTCCTCACCGTGTCCAGATTGTGTCCACACTACCGTAAGATCCCATCACAATGTGAGAATACGGCACATCGGATCGCAAAGTGATCATAAGATCCGATCTGGGAGTGTCCACATCTGATAGTTCATGTATCACAAAAGCCCCTATCTCTCTGTCTGTCTGTCTGTCGCCCTCTGTCTGTCTATCTCTATGTTGATCTGTCTGCCTTTAACTGCAACCACCTTTGTGGTGTCCCTCAGCAGAAAGAGAAAGGTAAGGACCAGGATGGAGAGGAGACCGAACGCCAGCGGCAGGAGCGGGAGCTCCAGAAGCTACAGGAGGAGGAGGAGAGACAACTCAGGAAGAAGGTACACCGACCTCAAACTCAAAACACGCAACAACACCTCCATTGTGCATTTTACAGTTTTTTCTCTGTAACTTAACATCCTTGTGTGTTCCTACAGCGCATCGAGGAGATCATGAAGAGAACGAGGAAGGGAGAGGCAGACTTGAAGGTATTGTGAGAGGGGGTTGAACGTGGCAGAATCACCGCTGTAACGTTACCGCCAAGAGCCAAGATGGCCGCCCTGTGGTGTCTTTGCTTCGATGTGTTGTGTTGACTCTCTTTTTTCGTTTTTTTCTTTTATGTAAAGTGTCCACATTAAACTCTTACAATTGGTCATACTCTTTGGTTTTTGTGTCCTAATTACTGCAACGTGGTCTCTGTTCCGTATTGAATCAGGAGGGACAAGTGGAGACGGTGTCTGTCTCGATACCAGGTACAGTAAGTCCTTCGGTCGACTCTTAAACCGCTGTCACTTAGCTCGCTATCCCTGCCTGCACCGACCCTCCGCCTCAGAACTGTAGTACGTTTAAACGCTGGCTCGTTATGAGATCCTTTTTTTGCTATATTTGAGCATGTCCAGAAGGTTATTTTCCCACTGTTGGCTGTGCTTGGTTAGCGTAAGATCTGAGCATTATGTTGTTTTTGTTGAAACCGCATGGCACTTTTCACACAGCATATGAATAATATACTCAGGATATTATCAATCGTGTTGATGTGAATTTTTTCCAACTACTAGTCATTTCAAAATAAAAGGAACCAAAATTTGAGTTCATGAACTTCCGACTCCACATTACTGAAGAAAAGAAACCACAATTTGAATTACTGAGCAATGGCATCGTATTTTCTATGTTAAGCTCAGTGCACTGAGCTAATGACTGGGTGTATTTATAGACGCTACACGCGGGACGCATGAGTAAAATGGGCTAGTCTCCGAATGTCCTTGGACAGGTATGTGTCGTACTCTCGCTCTGTGTGGGAGGGGAGGTCAGTACAATGTTGTGTTCTCTGTTCCCCACAGGGGAGCTAAGGACCAACGTTCACACTGGTGATATGGCCAACGAGCAAGCCATCCAAAAGGTCACATTGCAGGTCAGAGCTCAGCTGGCCGCCCAGGCCAACATGAAGAACCACGGCTCCCCGAAGAAAGACGTGAAGAAAGAAACAGCGACGCAGAAGGAGCAGACGGCAGACGTTCATCGGCAGGTGAGTTCCACGGAGAACGTTCCGGAACGGGGACTGAACCCCAAGGCGGCCAGTGCACCCCGGGACGCGCAAGCCGCCGAGAACGTTGTTGTGAAGGAGCGAGAAAGACAGGAGGTCGATCGCAAACCCGAGGAGAAAGACGTCGCACAGGGAAGCCACCAAACAAACAAAGAGCCATCGAAGCGAGCCGAAGCCAAAGCACACCAACGAGAGAGCGCGGTTACCAACGGAAACGCCAAACACGAGGCGAACGCCCCGAAGAACCAAAACCCACCCGACGCCACCGAGGTCAGCAAACAAAATGCCGCCGGAGTAGAAGGGAACGGTGCGGGGGGGGCGTCGACCCCTGAGCGCAGGGGTCACGGGAGGGCAGGGGAGAAGAAGAAGGACGTCATGAGAGCGTCTCTCACGCTGCTGTCGGTGGGACGTCCCACGCCTCCCACCATCACCCTGGAGCCGCTGGACGTCAGGGGCCGAGGGTCTGGAGACGAGGTCCAGTCCATGGAAGTCAGGTGAGAACCCCCCCCCCCGGTGAAGCATCCAGGAGGAGAGTGATGTGTCCTGGTTGTATGATACTGATACAGATATGGTTCTGGTGGAGTTCAGATGTTGCTAGATCTTACAGTCTATTACTTTATGGGATATCGTGCTAGTAAATATTATAATATGTAACTTATATTTGTTGAACAAAAATGTTACACTGACAAAAAAAGGTGCCATTAGGATGGTATGCCAACCATTATGTTATAATCCCTCTAATATGGTCTGTGATTCCATATTCCTAGCTCTAACTGGAAGGGTTGCTGGTTCAACACGCAACTCTTCCCTGTTCACTAAAGACTCGAACTGCTTTCCGGCAAGCTGGTTGTCACCTTGCACGGTTGAAAACCTCCATCCGGGAGAGTATGAAACCGTGTCAGCGTTTGGCTGAATGTGAGGGGACGCAAAGTGTTCTAAATGAAAACAACGCCTTCTGACGTTTCAGCCCCGTGTCCAAAGAGGAACTCATCTCCATCCCTGAGTTCTCGCCGGTAAACGAGATCCAGAACCGCGGCGTGAGCAACAGCTGTGCCCTGGAGGACCTGTTGGACCTGACTGGCACCGCGGCCTACTCCAGACTCAGCTCCGACGGCCACGGAGGAGATGACCTCAACAAGAACCTGATCCAGGGCGTGGTCAGCCCCCTGGGCGAGTCCAAAGCCATTCACACCTCCACGTCGTCAGTCGTATCCTCAAAGAAACTCAGCATCCAGTAGAGCAGAGGAGAGGTCTTTTAGGTCTATAGGGTCTGAGAGATGGTGTGTGGGGGTGTGGTGTGTGTGTGTGTGTGTGTGTGTGTCTACGGAAATATATACACATGCTCAGGTATCTCTTACGGTGTTGGACTGAAGTTTAGTAGTTTAGAGAGAGAGAGAGAGAGAGCTGTTTGTTCGGCCCAATGAGTGAGTGAATGTTTTCTTTTTTCATCACAAGAAAGCCGCATTGACCTCTGACCCGGTATCACATGACATCAGCTATGAGAGTGGAGAGTAATTCATTTAAAGCTTGGCTGGGAAAACGACGAATGTGTATGTGTGTGTGTGTACATCCAATAAAGACCAGGTTTCAAGGTAGACAAGGGTAGATCGACAACAAAATAACACATTTCTTGGGCTTTTACTCGTCCAGTGTCGTGAGTTGCGTTATGAAACGCAACTCACTACAACCTCCTCTCCTTGCTCATCTCTGTTGTAATATTATGTCTCGTGTCTTGGTGGATGAAGCTGCTGCAAGGCTAACCCTGAAGGCTGTGTTAAGCGCTTATCTGTCCACATTCTTTGTCAAACCCCAAAACAGAAAACAGACAGACAGGCATGGCAATGCAGTGCACGTCTATTCCGCCCCCTGATTGGCTACTTTTCCCCAATACAGACTTCCTTAGCTCTTAATAATGGCGCCACGACGCCTTTTAGCTCCTTCTAAGCACGCATGCGTGAGTGAGTGAAACGCATTGAATTCCAATTGATCTAATCAGCAGATCCGCAGTCCACTATGACGACTCGTTGAGATGAAATCAGACCGCATTTGCCGCTAAAGGGGCCTATGGATGATTAGTTGACTTGTTATTTAGAATCAAGAATGTTTTATTCATGTTCCTGTCGCTGCCTGTTCATGTAGAATTCTATTCGCAAGGAAACCTAATCTATTCATAAATTCTGTAATGCGACGACATATGATTGTTTTGCATAAATGCCACGTCTTTTTTTTTTCTTGCCCCAAAAATACTGTCGAGAAAAACATCTATTTCATTTTGCATGTTCAACTATTCTACTAACTGCTAACTTCTAGCAGTTCGGGGAGGCTCTATATCAAAGACAAATGTATCTTTAAAGTTCTCAGTGTCTTAGCTATCAGTATCTCAGTATTTGCTGTAAAAATACTTACTTGATTTCTGCCCCCAAATATCCATGTTATGTCCATATGTTTGTGGAGGACTTCGTAAAGAGACTGTGTACGATTTAGACTGTAGACTTTAGTGAAATAGTTTAGTTTGATGTACTCAAAACACACTATTACAATGTAAACTTGAAAACAGCTAGTGGAATCTAACACAGTGATGTTCAATGTAATTTGCCATATGGTCTAGTCTTTTTTGGGGTGTCTCTGAGACTTGCAAGATTTTCTTCTGGCCATAGTTTTCAGGATGTTGACAATCAAGTTTGTTGCCATATTATATAATGTATTATCTGTATGCCGCCATAGCAGCTGGAACCTGTGTGCCATGCAGCAACATTTGAGTCTGGGTTTAAATGAACCAAGACTGCACCATTCACTGTAATAACGACTGGCCCTGAGAATGACTTGATGAGCTGACAGAAGTGTGTCTTGTTATATGGAGTCCATTACAAACTCTAAGCCACATTTATCCAGACAATAGCCATATTACCTACCTGTGTATATAGATACACATTCAGGTTTTAAAGTAAAGACATTGATGGTAGTCCTCATACAGTACAACGTCACGTAAAGTCACCTTATATCTGTAACAAATATAACAATTGTAGACATCCTGTGCATGAGAAGCATGGTACTACATCTGATTCAATAAAACCTGAAATCCCTACCTTGCATTGCATGGTTTTTCTATTACATTCA
This sequence comes from Trachyrincus murrayi, assembly GCA_900323305.1. Taxonomy (NCBI): domain Eukaryota; kingdom Metazoa; phylum Chordata; class Actinopteri; order Gadiformes; family Macrouridae; genus Trachyrincus; species Trachyrincus murrayi. Next base: position 46,657 of record OOFB01032106.1, on the reverse strand, counting down.
TTATAATAATAAAAGGATTGAAAGAAATGCAAAAATACACATAACTTGTTTAGGAGGTATAGGCTATAGTACATCAAGTGGGTTCACTTTTACTTTAAATGATTTGCTTTTGAATCATGTTAGAAAGACATAGAAATACATTTCGCTTTTTTTGGTGTATAGTCAAACACCAAGTTGAAATAGTATGTTTCGCCTCCGAGGGTCACTATGGTCACTGATGGAAGATTCTAACCAGATTGTTGGTATTCAAATGTTAAGGCAGCCCAGTAAATGACACCGTTTGAGCAGTTTTGATTTAGAGAGCAGCTGTTGTTGGTTTAGGTTTTGTTTGGAGGTCTTTAGAAGGGGTCTTTATTGCTGCAGCTGCTCGAGAAACCTTGATGTCGCTTTCTGACTTTTAGAGGCCTCTGTGAAACAGCAGTATATGGTAGCAGTATAGTATCATTTTTAGGAGGATCATTTTGTACTTTTTTTTCTTTTTCTTTTACCCATTACACTAAATTTTAGATTTTTGGACGTATTATATCTTTTAAAGTACGGTACTAAATAAGTTTTATAGAGTGCTGTGAGAACTACTCCTGGCCAGTAGGGGGCGCCTAACCTCGCAACTGCTCCTGAAACAACTGAATTAACTCACAACGAAAGCAAAGCCAGCCCAGCCGCTGATCCGTCGCTGGAAGCCTTCGACTAAAGGACGATTTTTTTTAGAGGTATGTCATTTTCATTTTGTACAACAAATGTCTTGTGCGTGTAAGCCTGCATGTAAGACACACAACGTATCCGTGTCGTGAGACGCGTGCGAAACAAATCGCCGCGGTAGCATTAGCAACACGCTAACGCCAAGTTAGTACTATTTTGACCGTCGCATTATGCACGCCGTTAGCCGTACAAAAAAATGCAATCCATGTGGACTTGCTCGTCTATTTATAGTGCATTTTACGTAATGTCAAAGATCAAAACTTAAAAGATCAAGCATTAAAACTTAACGAAGTCATTGTCTTAACGGTGAATCAATACAGAGTAAAAACCCTAAAGGTTAGGCTCTCACTCACTAAAAACAGAACATGCTGGCGTCGGCTGAACCGATGTGTTGATCAGGTCTCGGTTACACCCAAGCCTTGTGTGATCAGTGGAGCCACGACGTCGGTAGGCCTACAAGACGCATTCGGTAGGCCTACAGTTACACGGGACGCGTTGGCCGTGGCCCACACAGGGCGAGGCCCTTACCTAACATGCCGATGGAGGAACCGTGTGTGTGTGACCGTGCCCCGCGTTGAACATTAACCAGCTGCTGCAGCAGCAGCTCCAGAGTCAAAGGCATTGCATGTGCGGAAATTGGTCATACTTTCACACTTGGGGTGTCATTAAGAGTGGTTCTGATCTTATGTTGTCGTACCCGTCTTATCTGGTGTGAGATTGTTTTGTCGAGGGCTATATGTTGTGGTTAAGTTTAGTTCTTACCTGTCTTGGGTTTGCCCCACGTATAGACACACTGCGTGAGTCCGTGGGACTGGAGTGTAGCCTTTCGCCTGTGAATGATTTGCACATTAATTGTTGCTGCACTATAATGTCTTCTTATGCTTGTTGGTTTTGATCAAGTGTTGTGAATTATTTGTGCATTGTTATGTCGCCCATGGTGTCCTATCGCGTGTTAGATAATCATTTTAAACCAGGATTTCACGCTTTAGGGGATTTTGAATGTATGCAGCATGTATCGATTAACATTTAAACATCAATTTTCCTCAATAGATTACGTTTTTCACGACCAAGGATGGTCCGACCTCAGTTTGGACCACCACGCTTCAAGTCCAGGTATTTTTCTTTTGTCCTATAATCATAAATAAGGTAGCACTAGAAGCGCTGAACCATGTGCTTATTTGAGCATAAATATGAAGTGAAAAATAAACAGACTATAATTGATTCTGGACATGTTGTGTGACTATATGTTGCTGATCTGAACTTTTTTTTATTTATCTCCTTAGTGACAGTCATATGTTGCAGTTATAAATTGCCTTTAGAGTGAGTGTGTGTTAGTTACATCCCTGTAATTTGTTTTTTCCCCAGCAGGCCCTACAACAATGGCCCTCCCTTCATGCCCCGGGACGACCAGTTCAGCAGGAGAGACGGCCCGGACTACACTGGGAAGGCCCCTCACAGCTGGAGGGGATCCAGAGGAGGCAGAGGCAGGCCCCCCTTCACCAAGCACACCCCGCTGATGGCAGAGCGCCGGGAGCCGGCCCACGGCGGCTGGAGACCCCAGCACCAGGACTCCTTCCAATCATCCTATTCCCATCAAATGGACGGCCACAGGAGGCCATCCCCGTCCAGACCCAACCGGCCCCCTGAGGCCCAGCACCGCCCTGCCCCACACAGCCCCCCGCACGCCTCCCCCGGCCACAGGGGCCTCTCATACCGCGAGGGCCCCTCAGATGCAGGCCACAGGTCCCCCTCACCCTGGCACTACAACAAGTCCCCGGCTGACCGGAGGCCGGGGTCCTCGGCCCCATACAGAGGCTCCTTCAGGGGTCCCAACAGACACCCCGGGGGTCCCCGCGGAGAGCAACGCAACCCAGATCCCAGGGGGCATTACAGTCCCAGGGAGAGGCAGAGCGATCACCCAGCTCAAGGCTCAAAGCGCTGGGGTGGAGACGGAGAGTTTTCCCATCAGCACAATGGAGAGTACGGGCCCCCTGGCCCTCAGAGGAAACCCAGGGAGTTTCACAGGAGAAACTCCTATCCAGAGAGGTACAAAAGTACGGCCCCATGCGGGCTGGGTGAAGGTTTAAAGGGGGGGGGCCGTAATAAGTCCCGGGTAATTAAAAGGGTAAGCCTGGAGACGGGGTCACGGGCGGTTTCACTCGCTACAGAGAAGCTACTGAGAAGAGCCACTGTAATTGCTGTAATTACTTAATGAAAAGGTTTCTCTCCTAATGAGTTTCATACAATCCTGGCATTATGGTGAGAGGGCAGCGAGTAGAGCTAAAGGTTAAATGTCTGTCTCCCGCTACACATGGCCATGGATCTGCCGTTGTAATGATTTCTGTATTGTTTGATGGATGTGCAGGTGGTCTGGTGAGCAGGACCCCCGGAGGCCACGTGGGGAGGTGGAGAGGGAAGGGAACAGACCCCTCATGGAGAAGGCACAGCAAAGCCACTCCCACCCGCCCCCATATAGATCTCCTGCATGGAAAGGAACGCCTCCACCTTCATCCTCTTCGTCCTTCCACTGCGTCCCCCGGGAGAGGCCAGGCGTGGTACTACCTCGCAAAAGGAGGTTGCCAGATCTTAGCGAGCCCTTCGCAGGAGCCCCGCCGGAGCACGGCCACTTCAAACTGGCCCGAAGAGGGCGGCCCAGCCTCTTCGCCGCGCCCATGGGCGTCGGCTGCAGGCCGCTGGTTTTCGGCGGCGACAGGAGACGCACATTTCCGCCCGGCCGGCCGACGAGAGCGCATCACCCTGTCGCGAGGAGGGCCGTGCCGCCCCCTCCTCCTCCTCCTCCTCCCCCGAAGCCCAACAAGCCTCAGGCCGAGGACACCGAGGCGAGGGGGTGCTCCAGCTCCATCCTCGCCAGCCGGAAGGAGCGCTTCCAGGCCGACGCTGCGCCACTGCGCAACCTGGAGCTCAGGAGGATAAAGCCGCAGGAGTCCCCGAGCAAAGAGGAAAGCCGGGCGAGCAAGTCCCCCAAAGGGTCTGACACGGAGAGTGAACAGGTGGAGTCCCGCCGGTCTGTGAGCACGCGCAGGTATGGTATACTCCTATTGCACAGTGCAGGGGCTTGATATGGGTTGGGCTATGAAGAAACGTAACCGTGTCAAAAGTTGTGCCAACTGTGGGGGAAAAATGGGAGAATATCATGATCTTTTGAATGATGTACAAGAATGAAGCGGTTGCTTGAAACCAGATTTTGATGCCATCGAATGGCTTCCCTCAAGGGTACGACGGGGGTTTCGCTGAGGTATACACCCCCAAATGTGCTGAAGAGAAGTTACTATGTTGAGCTCAAGTGAATCAGCCCCTTAATGTCTGCGTGTGTTGAAGCACTGGCAACAGATTAGTCACGCAGTGACCGGAAAAGGTCGAAGTGTGCAAAGACATCCGAGATGTTACGAAGAGGAGAGTGACATCGAGCTGAAGGCTAATGTTAAGGCTAACTATATTATCCCGTGGCCTAATGGGAACGAAGAGGATTGTAGCGCGCCACAGCACTCGCCATTTCAACAGATCTGAAAGGCATGGATCATAGGAAAAGAGGTTACCGCTTCGACCGGCGTTGTCGTTATGTGCCTGTGTCAATGCCCTCTGCCTACAACTACTAACCTCCCCCCCCTGTACTGCTCTTCAAAGATCTACGTGGTTTGGTCATTTAAGAAAGATTCCATGCAACAGTTACCAGAATTCCCAGCCTTTGAAGAATGCTACCGAAGAATGCAACAAACATGTCATTCACGGTTAATTCCTAAACAAATATTAGCCTTCATAAGAAACCGTGCCAAATAACAGCAAAGTGCATCGTTGAAATATCTTAAAATGTTGTGAAAAAGGACTTCAAATACTTAAACCCTCCTCCTAAAAAAAAAAACCCAAAGAAAATTGTGGCAGTTTTACACAACTAAATACTAGAGAAGGCATTACATGTATACATTTCCCCCCTTCGGCCAATATTGGCATTGTCTCGTTGAATTGGGATGCAGTCTAAGTGCACTTCAAATTGGAGGAATGCAAATTCTGTTGAAGGGACCAAACCCGATGAACATGTGATTGATCACAAGCAAGTTGGATCCTGGAGAACAATGCCACCAAAGACCCTCAATGGAGTAAAGCCATACAAAAGCCAAGACCAGATGGATGAAGATGTGTACAACGTTGAATTTGGATGCCGAGTGCTTGGGACTTCAAATGTGATGATGTGACGAGCAGAAGACCAACTTGGGCCATGAAGTTATACAACATTATCCAACAACTTATAACTACGATGGAGCTTTTCAATAGGTCGACCAGTGCTGCAGTTGGGTATTCTTGTCAAGTCAAAGCCAAAAAACGAATGGAAAAGTTTAATACTCATCCAATGAATAAGCAACCTCTGATTCTAATGTATTCCCAGAGTGTTTTCAACATAATCGCAAGAAGCCCCCTTCCCAACCCATTGGACGGGAGTCCTTGGATGTGGTTTCGTCTCAACTCATTCAATATTTCAAGAAAGGACGAAGATGATGGCATGCTTGCGTAATTGTAATGCTAAATCAAATGTCACGTCATTCTAAAACCTGACCAAACATCTTTTTAGACCCAAATAATCATCAAAATCCCAAAGTAGGCCCCTAAAGACAACATGGAAAGCTAATTCCCCTCAGACGTGTTTGTGTGATGGCGTTACCAGTTCTCTGCCAGCTGGGTTTAACATTTCAACAACAAATAATATTAATAGCGCTATTGGGTCGTCCCGAAGCCACTCAAGCTGTCGCAGACCAATCGGTACACACCCCTCCCCTATTGTTCCACCCCATTTAGTTTGGAAGCCAAGTCACAGAGTCAACAATGCAGTTTCACTCGACTTCTAAAACAACGCCTGCATATGAGAGAACAGCTACAAGTTTTGACATGATGGCACCTGAAGAATCTAGCAAACGCCGATTTGAGGTCTCTCCAGCTGTGCCTTACACCCATCCGGTCTCCAACTTGAAACATCCAATGGGAATCAATCATCGCATCCTCCACCTTGACCAACCGGACGAAGAATCGCTGTTGTGACCAGTGAGTGGTCCAACTTGTACCCACCCGGGGTTCTCTCCATCCCTGCGCATGTATTATACACACAAGGAGTGACGGAAGACTCGAGGATGTCCAACACTGAGGGAGAGATCAGTAAAAGCCCTACAGCCATACAGCGTGCCTACTGTGTTACAATGGCTGAGTGACAGGAGGAGATCTCAGGTTGAGTGAGGGTACTGTAGGATTAACGACGCATGGAGAGTCCATGGTTGTTCGTAAGTACCCACATGTTTCGCTATGATGAATGGCAAGAATGTATTCTGAGGGTTAAAAAAAACTAATCGTTTTAAAAATTCCAAAACTATGTTTTTGGACAAATGTTTGTTACCGTTCCATTAGATTAAACCAAGTTTATATATTCTATATAAACTATGTAGGTTATGTATGTATATGTCTGACGGCTTTACCACTCTACCTCAGCTGCTCTCCCCCGGACAAACCCCTGCCCTCAGACCTGGTCGTGGTCTCTCTCTGGCAGGCCGGATCCGGCACCAAGGACTGCTCTCCCCCCAGGGACGAAAGTCCCCATTCTACCACCGGTAGGTCACCCACCAGAACATAGCCGCAGTCCCAAGATATACGGCCCCATTCCTTATATATAATATCCATCGTCTTGCTTCTATTCCATGTAGTCCGACCGGTTTTTATTGTTTTGTTAGTTTCAACATGGCTGGATGTCGGTGTCTCAATTTCCACGTGAAACCGTCTATAAACATGAATCCCGTTCTTTCCTCCTCCTCGCAGATCAAACCTGTGACTCTGAAGTCCCTGAGGTCAAGCGCTTCTCCAAGTTTCACGGCTCCAGGCCGTCACTCGTAGAGCGACCCTACGTAGAGCGACCCCACGTAGACAAGAGGCCCATTAGGTAGGTTCATCGTGCCTAGGCCAGCCACAGGCTCATCCATAGTTGTATAAACGCACTGTGTTTCTGCTGATTCTCAACCACCCTGAACTGTTTTATTTATGTGTATATTTTGTTCAGGCCGTTGGATGCTGCACTGGAGAGCCATCGATACGACCGGCCCATCAGGAAACCAGGACTAGTACCGACCCAGGTCAGAACCTGTTTGTGCCAGAATTTGACACCGTTTAATTACGGTTTTCTGAAGAAAAATGAGTGTCATTGCCACCTGGGGCGGTTGGCAAGTCAACATCCTAATGCGGTCACGTTGTAGCAGGCATGTTGTAGAGTTTGTGGCGGATGGCACCCTGTCTCCTAAAAATAAGGGGAACTAGAACATACTGTAACGAAAATGTACAGTTTCATAAAAACTCTCGCTAATAACTTGGAAACTGTTCAGAATGTGAACGTAAGCACACCACACCACACGGGGCCGACGTAGTGTATTTAGCTATCGACCTTCCAGATGACCAGGAAGTCATGCCCAAACTGCATCATGTGTATATATACTCATTATATATACTCGTGTCTATGTTCCAACAGAGGCCTCCCTTTATCAACGGTCCAAGGAGGATACCCCCCCCCGAACAGCCGTTCAACGTCAGGAAGCCACTCATGGTATGCACTCCTTCTGAAAGAATAATAATAATAATGTTTATTCAGGGGCAGGATAGTGTAGTGGCTAGGGCGTTTGACTCCCAGGAGAAAGGTCTTGGGTTCGATTCCCCCATGTCCACAACCTAGCACCCCTTGAGCAACATCGATGAGACGATCTAAAAATCCACCGTGTGGATAAACTGAATGACTGCATAGTAGTTGTAGTTAATGACGCTTCGGTGTTCCACCAGGAGAGCTTCGTCCCACGGCCGTTCCCTCAGCACAAGCCGGCCTTCAGGAAGAGCCAGAGCATCCGTTCCAAGTACCGCAACATGCAGGCCATTAGGCAGCGCTGGTGATCACCACCATTGGTATGTACACGTCCTGTCCGAACTAACAAAATGTATAACTGGGATTTAGTAGATCAGCCTCTTAACATTTACAGTTAACCTGCTGAGCTGCTATTCGTATTTTATTTGTTCCGGAATAAACGTGTTGGGTGTAGTTGTCTTATTTCCCCTTTTAGATGTGAGCAAATGCAAACTCAGCTTTTGTACAATGTGGATGTTTACTAGAGTTTACACAATAGTCCAAAGTATGTAATAATGAAGGGTAGGCTATGTATGAGCATTGTGGAGAAGATGAGATGTTTTCCATTGAATTCCAGGTTACTGAATGGTACTGAATGTGTGTTTCTGTAGACAGTGTTGCAATGAAAGAAAAGGTATATTCGTACAATGTTCTACGTCATTGTATGACGTTCTACTTTTTCCTTTTACAGTACAGAAGCCTGGTTCTGCACACAAGACGTCGACAGTCAAGTGGCGTGTCCCTGCTCTTTTTATATTGCACACTGCTAACTAGCCTAGCCTAGCTGTATCTTACTGGATTAGGACTGCTGTCGTCGGCAAACTGCTACACTTACGTAATTTAATACATTTTTGTATGCAGTGTTTCCGCTTTTGTTTTTTTGACCACTTATGTTTTTTTTTTTTTGTTCTTTCTGTTGTGATAATGTTGATCATTTCGTTCATGTGATTAAATCTTATTTACCAGCAACGGGACAACTGTTTTTGGGTTTGAGTCAAAGTTGACTATTTAATATTATCCAAGTCATTGTGTGAACGTTCATTTTTTTTTTTTTTATGTTACCATTTACATTTGGCAGTAGTTGTAGGTCTACTAGGCCTAATGCTTAGGCCTATACAGGCCTATTTTTAATTTAAAACGTCAAATAAACTGGACTGGACTGGACTTGGATGTCGTTCTTGGGAAAAAATACAATAAGTTTGAAAACATTTTATGTTTTGAACAGTACCAAGTTGAACACACCCACCTAACATTGACTATTTTACATATGTATGGAGAATGCAACGCATGCAACAATGCATGTTATGTTACTTGCTCTCTCAGTCTATTTCATACACAGCCCCGCCATTAGTGAGCTAGTGTCCAACTACTGTCTTGTGCTATTTGTGGCGCTCTGAACTCAACAAAATACAAGTAGGTTACAACGGTACCCCGAGCTCCCGGTGTCACATTACTACGATGGAGCTTCATTTGACGGGTAGCTGTGGTCTATAACACGGTGAGCATACTTGCAGTATTGTACAGTACACTAACCTTGAAGGGAATGGTCTTTTAAGTATATACTGGCTAACGTCATGTTCCTCTGTGCTCTTATTAATAAAGTTTTGGACAGACAAAATGCAACCGTTAACTTCTGAAGGAAAGACTGGCGTGCTTGTGTAATTCACTAATGATAAACAGTGATATTAATCAATTTGTTGATTACAACTTGAGTGTACAACACAGAGTATTGTATTTGTATATTTGACATGGGAATTCCACAATTCTTTATGGTTTTGTCTTGCTGCTGCCTTAATTAAATCAGTCATCATTTGAAGATATCATTTTTTAGAGGCTGTCACCATGGAATAGTTGTCACTGTAGTCCTGCTCCTTGTTGATAGTTACAGCTGCAGTATAATTTAAGACCGACATGTTTTAAATGCTCAATTAGAAATAAAACTCTACCGACGAGTATTTACGTTGTTAACACTGGTGTTCCTTATGGATAGGCAAGAACCATGTCTCAATCTCAAAGTCATTGTATTTCACTTGGTGGTTAGTCACTACAGAGAAGGCTATGATTTCGAACAATATCACGTGTTGTATTTACAATGCACACACGTTTATAGCGGTATTCTACTTCAGCATGTGTTTACAGTCCTTGACTGAAGCATGTAAACAAATGTCCCGTTTGTCCTTGTGGTATTTTTATCTGTTTTCAGTTTGTCATATGAGATATAGTGTGCACATGTACAGACAGACATGAATATGCTTCTTAAAGAGATAGTAGGCCTACATAGTAAATACATATGGGACTGCAATAAGCAGTGGTGGTTAAAGTGTTGGCCTATCGCAAAAGTAAAAATACTTCAATTGAAATAGGCCTACTTTGGCAACAATAAAAGTGATTAATTAAACATTGAACTCAAGTAGCCTAAAAGCAGTAAAGCAGCCTACTCTGTATAACATTGAAAACCTATTTAAAAAAAAAGTTAATGTCTGTCATCATGACCTTACAACATGTTACATGTTTTACTTGAAAAACCCTTTGGGTAAAAACAAGACGTAGGCCTACTTCAGTCCTTGAAACCCAAAGTACTCAAAATATTTATAGTTCACACCCCTTTTAGGCATGTAGCCAATATCACATGGGTTATTTAAATACAAGATACATAATGTAATATCACACACACACACACACACACACACACACACACGTGTATAAGTCATGTGTCTGTACAGGTGGACCCCATGATGGAGGTGGACAGACAGACCACCAGACAGAAAGAGGGGAGGGACTCACTCTCTTTCACACCACGAGAAACCACTCTGAATTCCACCTTATCCGTAAGTACATAAACGCACTCACACTAATGCACGCACACACACACACACACACACACACACACACTGTACTTTGGAGATTGTATCCCTGCTAAATAAATATCTGTATCCAGGCCTTCTGGAAGTATGATTTAGTAAAATACATATGCTGGCCACTTTTACCCAGTAGGGCTAGTAGCTCAAATTAGTTTTTCCAAAATACACCTTGAGTTTAACTGTGAGTATCGAGTTGCTCTGTGTTTACAATTATCGGCTAGATAATGTGAAAATGTACGTTGGATATTGTATTCCTGTTGGAAAAATATGTGTAGAAATGTTTAGTTTCCTAGACCTTAGTAGACTAACAAGATGTTCTCCACAGCTGGCTAAACCCACCTCCTCCAAGTCACACACCACCTCTCCTCTCCCCCTGCCCTGCTGTGGTGGTCCAGGCAGTCCGGCAGGCCACCCTCCTCTCTCGGCTCTGTCCTCCAAAGTCTTCTGTGCCGTCTTACCTCCACCCCGGCCCGGCAGCCGACCCCCAGGCCCGGGTCCACCAGCCAAGGGTCCACCAGCCCAGGGTTCAGCCCAGGGTCCCAGCACCAGGTCTCTGGGTCAGCTGCACAGTGAGCTACAAGACCTCCGGGAGGACCTGGAGCACATGAAGAGCCAGCATAAGTAATAATAATGATAATAATAACTTCATGATACGCCTCACTTAAGTAGCAGCTTTTAAAACCTGAGTTACAAAGTGCTTTGCGTGATGAAAAGTACAGACACAGTAAAAATGGTGACGGATAACACAATAGAGCAGTAACAGAAAACAATAAGAGATGAGAGATAGAAATAATACTAGAATTGAATTAAATAAAAGCAAGTGTAGTAGAAGTACGGAAGAAAGCAGACATACTACTACATACTACTAGTATGTCTGTCAGCCTGCAATATATGATTGTCATCTTTCTTATTTTTATGCTGTATCAGGAAATACAAGTATACGAGTATTCTTGTATATATATTTTTCATCTCTGCATCAATACCTTTTTTTCAGGTTTATTTTAATAGTTTTGTTTGATTGGAGAATTGTTGTGGCTTTATTCTGACCTTTAGCGATCTCTTTTGTGTTTTAGCAAAGAGATCAAACTGCTGATGAATGAACTAGACGAGGAGAAGAGGGTTCGCTTGACATTACAGGTAAGAATGTAAAAAGGGTTTTAACTTTAAAGTGTGAATGCCTTTTTTAATAATCTTTTTTTAAATCTTTGAATGCGACATACAAGGGTGGTGGTAGTCTAGTGGGTAAGGAACAGTGCTTCCAGACGGAGCACCGGAGAGTCATGGGTTCGATCCCCGGGTCTGCCACCATTGTACCCCTGAGCAAGGTACTTAACCCTGAGTTGCTCCAGGGGAATGTCCCTGAAATAGTTAAGTACTTGTAAGTCGCTTTGGATAAAAGCGTCAGCTAAATGTAAATACAACTCTGTCATTATACATATTCTTTCATTGTAGGTCTTAGAATAATTTGATTATATGCTACAATGTATTAGGTCTGTGTAATGCTTATCAGTTGAATTTTCCAGACACATTTTACAAACAGAGAAATACAACGTTAGTTTCAATGTTTCAATATTGTGCTTTTCTGACCCATGGTGGTAAATTGGAAATTGCGTTCAATATTTAAGATATTGAATATTGAATACTTTGATACAATTTTCAATTTGTAAAATGTGTCTGGAAAATTAAATTGATAAGCATTACACGGACCGTGTTATATTGGTTACTGATTCATTAAATGGAAATGTAATCAGTTATGAAATCAATTTTATATTCAAGGCGAAATATATTGCTTAGTCTTTAGAATCTTGAATTCCATTCTCATTCATGAGAATCCTGATGTTTTATGTAAATGTTGGTTTTGTTTTTGTTTGTTTTAGATGGAGTTACAGCGCATGAAGAAACAAATGTCAAAATTACTGGATCGGAAATAACCTCCATTAAGTTATTGAGTTAGGGAGATACATTTTAACTCAAAATATCATGAACTTGTTGGAAATATAGGTGGAGATTGTGTTCTTGTTTAATAAATATCTGTAAAAAATGTACATAAATTACCATATCCAAGCCATATAGGAGTATGATTTATGAAAATACAAATGTTGGACGGCTTTTATTAGCTAGATAATGTTGCCGATATTGAACATGTCATATGATAAACTTCATTTATCCCTGATGGGAAATTTGGCAAGATAGCGAGGATGACGATTATTTTGACAGATATTGCGATTGCGATATGATTCACTATTAGTGGGAATGATAATTTTTGCATCACAATTTTCATTTTCACTGAAAAAAATATTAAAATCATGATGTGACATTTCTTGGGGTCTGTACCTAACAAACATGTTTTCTTACATCTGGAGAAAAAAATGTACTAAACAGTACTTAATTTATAATGGTGTTATAAGTTTTGATTTACACATTTTACCCCATAAATTGCTGCTCCTGTGATTTGGATATTGCACTTGGCCATATTGCGATTTCGATAATATTTAGATTAATTGTTTATTCCTACCTGCTGGTACGAGGACAAGGCAGAAGATGGGGCTGGTGGCAGCTGACCCTGCTGGTCTATAAGCATGCAACACAAAAAGACACATTGAGGCTATTGACAAGGAAACAACTAATTCATAGCATGTGTAAATCAATAACTTTTAACCTGTAGAATTTGAATGACAGATGACCACGCAATGGTCAGATTACCTGAGATACAGTAATGCGTCAGATGATATGTTGGGTGAGTCACCATGGAAAAAAGGACGAGGGTGAGGGGGTGAAATGTCCAACTCGTCTTCACGCTGGGTGGCCTCAGGTGGGCGTCTCACTGAGAATGTCAGCTGCATCACTTATCGTGACACCCACCCTCAAGCATGTACATCTGAGTGTGCATAGCATTACAATTCCATCCTTGGAAAAAAAGAAAAGAAAAAAGAATATTTAAATATTCGTTGAATTTTTTAAGTGATGATACACATTTCCCTATGTGTGCAATCTTCTCTCAGAAAGTTGAGACTTAGTAGAAAATTATGTTCTTATGACTATAATTCAATAGCAGACATGTAAAGGAAAGATATATCATTTCTACTTACCCGGGATAAAGGTGCACTGGTGGCGATGAAAGCTTTCCACAGAAGACGACCCTCACGCCACATCTCAAGACATCCAGGACCATGTCTCCCTCTTGTGACCCTGAGCCAAGTTTGGTGTACAGTTCAACACCAGGTGGATCTTGGATGCATGTCAAGTGCTTCTGTTGCACCTCCCACACTGTAAAAAAAAGGTCTGAAAGGTCTGAAAATACTAACTTTAACTTAATTGTTAACAATTGTGAAACAATCCATGCACAACTAATGACTTTTTCCTGTCAGACACAACTAGCTGGCTACTTGTTGTCACATTGCGTTATGTACACACCAAATATCGTGTGCAGTTACATCGATACTTTCAATACCAAGTCCGGCTAGTAAATAAAACTACATTCTAAATAACAATTCTTTAATAATTGATATATATATATATATAATAAAGTACTTGTACATACCGATTTTCTTCTGATGTTTTCATTCTCGACCGAGAATGTTATGCCATGTGTTACTGCTGTCAGGCGAGGTCACGTGACATGATATGACGCGTCATATGACGTGTTGGGTTAGGGACTTGATGTGGTTAGGACAATGGAGACAGAGCGTCATATGACGTGTTGGGTTAGGGACTTGATGTGGTTAGGACAATGGAGACAGAGCGGCAGCAAGATACAGTGACAGCCGTGACCCAAATGGTCACAGGCATCTACTTGGCCTACTTGTCTTTCGCGGCACAGCGGGCTCTGTTTGACGTGCGTCTTTCGGACCCACATATCGTATAAAATAGACTTAAGTGCATACAGTGGAAAAAAAACGCCAAGAAGACGTGGAAACGTGTTGAAGCTAGTTATCAAAATACATTTCTTACCACCTCAAATACAAGGTGGCTCAAGGTCGCACACTTTGTCTGGTTTGAAGTAGGACTTAGTTATGGGTTGTTATATGTTGTTGTGAAAACACAGCCAATCTGTCAATATGGTAGACTTGTCTCATGTATGCCATGGTTTAACCACGTGGGGATGTAGCTCAGTGGTAGAGCGCATGCTTCGCATGTATGAGGCCCCGGGTTCAATCCCCGGCATCTCCATCTTTTAACTGGCCCCTGGTCCAAGTCGTTGTAGGTCAATAACAAGCCAGAAAAATACTTTCTAAGCAGTTAGTGCCTTGTGAATATATCAATATCGGAATTTACTTGATTGGAATAGCTAACCATGATCAACTGTCGATTATATTGCAATGCTATTGATAACCAGAGTTATGGTGCAGCTAATTTGCAATCATAGTAATCATAGTAATTGCACTAAACTACATTGTTTAGTTCTTTAATGGTTTATTTATCAACCAAACAAATATGCGGATTTCCCATTGGCTTTGATATGTTATAGATTTAGTTGTTACACAGTGTAGACCAGCAACGCACAAATAGACCTTTATAGGTACATTGAAAATAAAAAAAATGATACAAAATCAAAGAAAGAACAACCATATGAAAAAGCTCTGGTTCCACTGGGGCTCGAACCCAGGACCTTCTGCGTGTAAAGCAGACGTGATAACCACTACACTATGGAACCTTATGCAATAGCCGACATGTATCGCTATCAACAACAAATAATCTTTTTCGTGGTTTATATGATTGTGTACTGTATGTAGGGTGCCTGGATCCAGACCTTGCCTGGGTCCAGAGCTTTGAATGCGCCCACTCCACTGAGTTGACTGATTCTTCTGGCCTGGCATCGTGACATGAAACAGTGATTTCTCGGTTGAAAAGCGATTATCCAATGAGCGCCGCGAGGGAATAACGATTAGCCAATCGGCGCCACGGGCGGGTACGTTGATCTCTAGTGATTGGTTAGGGAAAATCGAATCCCCCTCCCCTAGGAAATCGGTTAGAGTTGAGGCAATGTCAGCCTGAAGGTGAAAGTGGATAGGAGTGTAACTGTAAATATTGTGCTGTAAATATTGTGTGGTTCTTTATAATGTAAATAGTGTAAACTTGTTGCCCTTTGCACATTTCTGTTGAGCATTGCCACTTTCATTTCACTGCACACCCGGTGTATGTATATGACAAATAAACATCTTGAAGATTGCATTGCAGAACTTGACAGACGACACTCGAGAGGCACTAACTATAAAATACCAGACACAAAAAGTAAATACATTGCACTTACTGGACCAACAGATAAGTTGCAGGGTCTGTTGGCTCAAACAGTTTAAAAATATTCACTACAGTACAAGAGTACAAGATGTAGTGGATTGTATGTGGCGCAGTTCACCGACATCGCCTCTAGATGTCGCCCTGGTACTTCTATAAATCGTGGTTCCGCATTCAGTCTGCTGCATGCGGAACCTATTACAAATGGGTTGCGCAGTGATTAAGCGTGATTAAACTCCATATCAATGTTGAAGGTCTATAAACCTTAATCTGACCTTAAGTTTGCCTCGACATTCCCTGTATCAAGTATGCTTGTTTTTGTATAGGATTATATAATTGTTGGGCTAATTTATACTGATCATTACGTCTATTGTTCTAGGATTAACTGAAAAACATCAAAATGTCTCTCGGTTTATTTGCACAAATGATTATGAATAGGCGGTCCTATTAAATTGTGATCCACATGAGACGTCACTATATTGACACAATATATTTGCAGGCTTACTCATTTTTGTATTGACTTACTTAATTATATATCCCTTAAATGTCATTACCTTCAACTCAGAAGGACCTTTCACCCAGAACTAAACTAAACAATCCACAAAAAAGGAAATAAGGAAATAAACACACTTCAAGATGGTTCAACTTTATACGTCTTTTAATTCAGCTAAATCTTAGTTTTTCTTAATGTTTGGCAAAAAAAATCTGCCTGTGGTTTAAGATATTCTCACTTGATCCAACTACTTTAAGTATTAGCCTATTTTGAATGTAACAGTGGTTTGTCATCTTGAAAAAAATTAACCAAACAATTGCATGCATTTGGACTCGAAGACTTCTCAAATCACTGGCAGATTTCTAGAATCAAGATAATGCACAATGGGCATCCTGTTAAATTAAAACGTCATAATACAACAATACAAATAAAATATTTCAACAGCCAAATAACAGCATCAGGTCAGCCTTGTGTCATCGTTTTGTTTTATAATGGAGTAAAAATGTGGGAATACAAAAACAAGTTGGCAAATGAAAAGGTGTGTTGATATAAATACAGTGAGAAGTTACACGAGGCAATGGATACAGTAGATGTGCAAATGGAACTGATGTTTGAGACCGACAACGGAGACACAGTGAGGCGGTCTCTAAAAAAAAAAAAAGCTTCTCGATCATAGAGACCATGCCTCCATTATTAT
The DNA here is from genome assembly GCA_900323305.1 of Trachyrincus murrayi. Taxonomy (NCBI): domain Eukaryota; kingdom Metazoa; phylum Chordata; class Actinopteri; order Gadiformes; family Macrouridae; genus Trachyrincus; species Trachyrincus murrayi. The sequence continues at coordinate 30,014 of OOFB01032106.1, read as the reverse complement.
CTAATGCCTGGACTCACACCAACAGCATTTTAGTTGCAGAGTTGAAAAAAAGATCGGATGGTTCATTTTAGCCTTTAAAATAACCTGTGATTTGGGCCATCCATGCCATTTGACTTTAGTGTTCGCTTACTCTTGAACAAAAAATAAAACCATAAACCTGTCAAGAAGTAATTCATGTTGAAATTAACGCTTCTCTTTATATACTTTGGCAGTTATTTTCATCTTTTTCAATGAATATAATTCATGCATTCATGACATAACCCACCCCCCATAGTTTTAAAAAGCACTGTTTTAGACTACCGGCTACTTGTCACATGCTGGGCAACGGAACGCACAGAACGACGCGTTGGCATTTCACACGTGTAATCGCTCACAGGACACATCTTTGCAGTCGTTAAGAGAGCCGAAGGAAGAAGATAACGGTACAGGCTAGCACTTTCCAGGAATGCTCATTGTCTTTTCCTCACGCTTCTTTCTGACACCAGCGGTGAACTTGGAAACATGGAAACAATGCTTAACAGCGACCCTGTCATGAAGCCATCTTTAATGTGACAAGTGCCGTGCAGAGGAGATTGAAACAAAAGATTCCGAGGTCCAGGTATCCCTTTATGTTAACAAAGTTCAACATATCATATGAAACGAGACAAAAAAACCCTGATTTAAGGCACGAGTGTGTAAGACCAAGGGTTGAGTATTGCATTGCATCTCTTGGTTGCGATGAGGCGTTGCGACTACATTGTTTACAGAGCCGTACAGCCCCTCTTAATATTTGTACATTTTGAACACTATTGGTTAGAAAATAACAGCTTATCTCTACAAAAGTAGAGGAATAACAATTCAAATAAGCTAACAAAGTTATATATATATATATACTCTGATGTTCTACATAATATTGAAATAGTATTTAGAAGTGTTCTTGCAGGGAGAAAGAGAGAAAAGAGAAGGAAATCATTTTCTGAATAAACCAGATGAAAATATCCAGCAAATGAAACCGTGAGCTGGCATTGGGGATAGTTCCACCTCCGAACAAAGAGCTAACGTAGGCCCCTGCGCTAGGTCCTCACGCCCCACTTGTCCTGACACACCACAGCCTGTCCAGCAGAGTCACAAGGCGCCAGTTAATCCCAGTGGTTGGAACGCCCAGGTCCATCAGCTGTGCTGAGTCAGAACCGGGGGAAGGAGTGTTCTGGACAGACCCTGAGCAGGAAAATCATCACACCTCACTTCCTCTTTGTCCTCCGCCACATCCTGTCCACCCGAGCCCTGGTCACTGGACAGGCTCGCAGAGTTCTCCTCCTCCCTCTCCTCCCCCGCTTCTTCCGAACTGAGCGGGGGAGCGTCCGTGACTGTCGACTCCGCGACAGCGTCGCCTTCCTCTGCCGAGGCACGCCGCTGGTGGCCCCCGCCGCGGCTGCCCCCTGGCACAGCCTCATCCTCCGCCGCCCCCTTGTCGCCTGGAGGTGGGACGGGAAGTGACGTCGCCGAGCTGGCTGTATTCGGATCACCTTCCAGGTTGACGTGGAAGGGCGGCAGGCCCATCAGGAAGGCTCTGATCCGGCTCGGGGAGCTCAGGTCGGCGGGCTCCTCTTGGGTCTCCGGCTCCATCGCTCCTCCCCCGCCGGAGATGGACCTCCCGTCCGGGCCGACCTCCTCTCCGTCGGCCCGCCCTAGCGACTCGCCCGGCCTGGGCCGCTTGGCTACCGTCTGCTCCAGGGACAGAGCAGCGGGTCTTTTGGCCAGGGAGCGCTGGCTGAGGTTGAGGGGCTGGGCCTGTTCTGGCGGGGGGGTGATGGGGGAGCAGGGGTGAGGCAGGGGCTTGGCTCTCAGGTCCTGGGCGAGCACCTCAGAGAGCCGGCGGGTAAATGACTGAAGCTGGACCGCTCCCAAGGGGGTCCTCATCAGCTGGCGGACCTGCACACTGCAGTCCAGATCCAGTGGGAAGACCCGCAGGGGGGGCAGAGGAGGTCGGCCTTTCCCCTCCTTAGTGCCTCCTTTCTGGGCTCCCTCGTCAGCCACGCAGCCTGAGCAGGGCTGGTGGTTATGGTGGTGGGGCGGGGGCTGAGGGCAGGACTCCACCGTGGACTGCAGTGATTGGGCGACGGGCTTGTGGAGGGCGGGGTCTTCCTCTACATGCTGCAGGCCCAGTCGGGTTCGGAACGCATCCAAGGGACAGATCCCCTTAGAGGGGCTGAATGTTCCCAGGAGCATGGGCTGGCCAGGGGGGCCGGACAGAAGGCTCCCAGCAGAGAGAGGCATGACAGTCATCCCCGGGGGGGCCCCGGCCTCCTGGTTCACCTCCGGCCCCGGTTTGTTGAGGAAGGGGAGGAGGGGGGCCATCAGAGGAGAGAGGTCCGGCGTTAAGGGCATGTGGGCCATCTGGCCCAGCGGCTGAGGCGAGGGGCTCTGGACCTGGCGGGGGAACACGCAGGGAGAACCAGTCAGCGATCAACAAGCTCGAGCTCCTCAAAAACATCTTCTGATCGTCGAACTCTATGCTAGTGCACTCATCCATGTCTACAGCACACATTTCACATATTACAGGTTTTTGTAAGCGATGCCATTAAAATCAAACGAACACAACATAATAAGTAATATATAGTAATATATAGTGTGCCATGTACGACCATCATTAACACTCAATCAGAAGTTGTACAATTAGCGTTTGTGGATAGCGGTTGGTTACCCTGTGCGGCGGCGGTGGTGGTGGTGGTGGTGGTGGTGGTGGTGGGGCGGGGGCGGGGCTAGTCACGGGTGAGGAGGAGACGGCGGCCTTGGCCTTGGCCTGCTGCTGGGCCAGGAGCTTGGCCTGCGCCAGGAGGGTGGCCTTGTTACGCCTACCAGGGGGCCTGCCTCGCCCACGCTTCACCACCGCCGTACCGTCAGGGTTAACCTACACACACACACACACACACACACACACACACACACACACACACACACACACACACACATACACACATATATGGGGGGCCTAGATGCAGGCGTCACGTCATTCACGTGCACGTTGACGCATGTGTGGTCGTCACGTCGTGTCTGGATCACACGCCAGGTACACGTTAAGTACATGTGACGTGTGCCAGGAGATCCCCTCGCACA
>OOFB01032106.1:3481-26534 GCA_900323305.1 Trachyrincus murrayi | reverse complement strand
TGGGGGGGGGGGGTGGTTCCCGGGGGGGGGGGGGGGGGGGGGGGGGGGGGGGGGGGGGGGGGGGGGGGGGGGGCTAGTCACGGGTGAGGAGGAGACGGCGGCCTTGGCCTTGGCCTGCTGCTGGGCCAGGAGCTTGGCCTGCGCCAGGAGGGTGGCCTTGTTACGCCTACCAGGGGGCCTGCCTCGCCCACGCTTCACCACCGCCGTACCGTCAGGGTTAACCTACACACACACACACACACACACACACACACACACACACACACACACACACACACACACACACACACACACACACACACACACACACACACACACACACACACACACACACACAATGTACACTTTATAAATGAAGTTATTTCCATTTGTTTTATGCAATCGAAAAACTAAAGGTTGGTCTTGTTTTCCGTATCAGAGTATAAACAAAGAACAAAAAGCAATAATACGTTCAAACATTCAGACTTACAGCAGGGGGTTTGTCAGGTCGATCGTTACTCTCCTTAGCTTTGGCCCCTGGCTTCCGGCCCCGGGGCAGGGGCTTCTTTCCTCTGGCGGCCTTCGACTTTGAAGGAGCAGGGGACTCTGGGAGTTTGAGTCCTGCGCCCCCGGCCCTGACGTGCTCTTCATAGCCCAGCATGAGTCTGGGGAGACAGCGAGTGAGTGAGCGAGTGAATGAACGAGTGAGATGAAGGTGCCTTGTATCAAGGAAATCACGACATCAAGGAAAGCAACTACACAGTTGACAGTCAGTACCATGGGTCATATCCCATTCAGCGTGAACACAACCAATAAACAGCACATTGACAACATACAACTAGCTTTACAACCTGTAAAACTGCAACAACAACAACAACAAAACCAGACAGTCAGACAGTTTCCTGACCTCTCGTAGTGTCTCCTGGTGCAGGTGGCAGCGCTGGTGCTGCCGGGACAACCGCCGAGGTCATTATACACAACCTTCCACAGGCGCTCGGACGTCACCTACACAGACACAGACAAGTATAACTGTGTTGTATGTTTCGTACAGACAGGTTACAATGGAAAAGCAAATCTTGCACGAATAACAAACATGCCAACATGCCGACAGACATGGCATTAATGCAGTCAGACCAGTTCTGTTCACGCTCAGTATTTGCACAGCTACAAACAATAGACTCCCGGGCATAAAATGAACACAACCGCATTATGAATGCACCGATAGTTTGACACTTGATGACACACAGTCTGTGAAATGAAGAGCTCTAGTCATTGCAAGAGGACCCCGACCTGTAAAATCAATGTTAATAAACCAGTGATGGGACAGCGTTTGAAAGTTTTAACGTGAGTGAGAGTTGTACCTTTTCATAACCTCCCATTCCCTGAACCACGGAGTACATGCGGAACAGATCAACTGAAAAAGACAGAAACAACAACAACCACCACAGAATAAGCGCTGTGTCCGGACATAGCGGGCAAGTAATGCTCTTCCAAACATAAAAAAAAAGGAGCTAAAAATATTATCTACCATTAAATAAACATGTAACGAAAACAAATAAGTCTTACGAGGATCCGAAAGAAGAGCACTTATAAAACCAATCAAGAATGGATCCAAATTAAAATGAAAAAAAACATAAACATATACATATACAAGGGATGGAGGAACGGCGGGCTGGCCGTCGTGACATCATCAGTGCGAGACTCACTCTTTTTGAAGCCGAGGTTGGGGACCTTGTTGATGGGGCGCCCGTAGTGCTCCATGAAGACAAAGAGCTGATCCAGGAAGAGCTGTTCCTCGGGATGGGGGAGCCAGGCCCTCTCTGGGCTCGTGTCCACGCTGCCCATCATGTTCTCCTGCACAACAGAGTCACTTCAATGTCTGGCATCAAACTATGGCAACACGGGTGCATGCAGAAAGAAATACCAGACTGCTGAAATGAAACATAGCAAGCCTCGAGTTACCCCTGGTCAAAAGCTGTTGGAAGGGTTGAATACATGAATACATGAATGTCCTGCTTTGATTACATGTACTCCCAAATGTCCTTTTAATCTATGCTGTTTTGGGAAACTATCCTGATGGAAATTGAAGAACGTTAATTTGTTAAAAAATATGAAGAAAAAAACTAAACAAGGTTAGACACCACTGCAGTTAGTGTTGAACTGAAACAGTTCTGTGTATGCATTATATTGCAACCTGGAATAAATGAACAATACCTTCATCTTGTCCATCCAGGATTCTGATTGGCTGCGGGTGAGCGTGGGCGGTTCCTTTACATCCCGGGGTTTCTTCTTGCGCGGGCGCCCCCGTAAACTTAGCGAGGGACATCCTGAGAGGAGCACCAAGACACATTCACTTTATAAGAATTATCTGCAAGATATGATGGCTGTTGTACATAAAGTTTCACATATAATAGTTTGTCCATTTGATTTAAATGGGGAAATAGCCATGAGATGATGAAGCAGCACATAGTCCAGTACTGAACTAATAATAAAGACAAAAATTGCTGAAGGAGTAAGGCTAAAAGGCTTGGACTTGCTTACTCTCTTAAACTATAAACACGGCATGGGAAATCACAACAATGTGTGATTTAGTTGCAACATAGCCATTGCGTGTCTAAAAAAATAGATATGGGTTTAAGAGCTGGGACTATTTGTAACCACACTCCTTCTGCTTTGTTAGGATTAGCCAGCAGAAGGCGCTGTTGGTCTGCTTGGAACTATTCCAAGTACAGGAAGTATTACTAAATGAGCACCAGAGTGTGATGTCATTCTTCTGCCCAAATAAGGGCTGCTAGCTCCATTAGTCTGGGAGGCCTTCCTATAAATAATTGCCTAAATAAATAATTGCCTACAAAATATGCCAATGACCAACACAATCCATCTTGCTTAGTTATTACTTAAGGCCTAAACAGTATTAAAGCTGAAATCCAAAAATAAATAATAATAATAAATCTAATAATAATAATAATTATAATAATAAATCAAACTGGTGACGCATGTTAGCAAATAAATCTACTTCCTACTTCAAATAGTATAAGTCAAATATAGCAATAATCATTTCAGCCTGTAGTACTTATCTTTAAAATGTAGATACATAATTTCACCATGTACTATTTATGGCACTTTTCACCAGCACATTGAAGAAGTTTAAAATAAGGAACCAAGATTACACATTTTCTCTGTAAAAGAAAAAACTAACTTGAAGACTCACTGAAGTGGGGCCAGAGGGTGGAGCTGGTGTCCAGGGTGGGGTGGTTGAAGGTCTCGCGGCAGAACATCACCCGGGTGTTGGACAGCGCCACCCGCAGGCCCCCTAGGGCCAGCAGGTGGGGGTCGGCCCCGCCGGGGAGCCTCGCCCCTTCCTGCAGCCGCCGCTGCAGGGAGCGGAAGCGGCAGTACTGGGGGTAACTGAGCACCTTGACCCCCTGGGGATCCCCGGGGGCTGCTGGAAGAGCAGAACAGGGAAAAAACAAACAAACAAGAGTTTAAAAATCAGAGTGTGGGAACAGCACCCTCTCTGGTGAAACGTATTATTACAATGGCTCTCTGATCAGGCTCATACTGTCGCAAGCCAATCAAAAGAGGAATAGTTCTAAACAGGTTTTTTGCTGCAGTGGAGTTTGAGGTTTTGGTTATCCATTGACAAAACGTCGGTTAATACAAGATGGAGGACACTACAGCAGGATTCTCATGTTCAATCCGACCCTTATGGGTTATGAAGAATGCCTTGTATCCACATTATTGTCAAGGGTACGCGTAACAGGAGAACAAACCAAAGACGCATCGATATACCAATATTAGTCCAATAACAGGCACAAATATGATACTGTGTCCAGGAATACCCCCAACAGAAATATCCAAAGGCTATCCAAAGGAATCCTAGGTTTATTTTGTTTTGATGTTGTTTCAAAAGATTCACATTCACTACAGATTCCATACGGCCTGCACAATAGACAGTGATATTCAGACCCAAGCATGTCTGTACCATTCCACAACTATAAATAGCGGTGTTTCGTTGGTTGCTATGCCAACCACTGTAAAAAATGGATCTTATGCATGTGAGCCACTTTGAAAGAAACCACCCTGTGTAATTGCAATGGACCCTCTATGATTATTTGTAGATTTTCAAGGCAAACCGCGGCTCTCTGATTAAAATTAATGAACTGACCAGTTGTGCTTTCACCTCAAACAAATTGCACTTTCAGTATAATTTTGTTGTGCTTTAATATACATATGTCTGATACAGCTTTTCTGTCTTTGATATAACTTTGTTTAGATATTTTAAAATGATTCAGAAATAATGAAAATGGTAGCAATTCATAAAGAGTGAGAGGGAGAAAAAGAATCCTCTCTCTTCCATTTCATTGTATTGATTAATCGAGGGGGGGGGGTTGAAGGATAATGACCTCATGATGAATGACGTAGAAAGCAGGCATGCTGATTCTAGCCTCCATTTCCTCATAACTTCCTTTTAAACCTAAGCTCACGTCCCTCCAAACCCTCCTCTGCGTGACCTCTCAAGGTTTCTTCCCTTGGATCTAGGGGGTGGGGGGGGTGGGAACTGATTAAGGGCGATACAAATGGACTTGACCTTTTGGTTCCCCAACATGTTCAGCTACCTCCCAATGCCCCCCCCATCCCAAGGTCCCTCCCCCCAGTAGCGACTCTCACCATCTCGCTGGTCTCCGAGTGGCTGGCTGGTCCGTTCTGCTGTGGTACCGCTGGTGCTGCTCCGGTCTTCCTGAGGGACGTCCGACACTGGGCTGCAGCCGGGCTGCTTCTGGTTCTGCCACCCCACGGGCTCAGGACACGCCCAGCGCACCAGGTCCTCCACCGGAACCACTATCCTCTTACACACCACCAGCACCTCGTCCTGCACACACACACACACACACACACACACACACACACACACACACACACACACACACACACACACACACACACACACACACACACACACACACACACACACACACACACACACACACACACACACACACACACACACACACACACACACACACACCACACACACCACACACACACCACACACACACACACAGCTTTACATGATTTTGCCTCAAGAACACACTTCAGGAGGCAAGTGGGAATGAAAGCGGTGGTGAACACTGTTCCAAAACCATCGGGGCAAAAGTGTTTACCTGAAAGTAAAATTTTTCCCCCAAAATTGAATTGCTGCCACTTGATTTATTTTAACTCCCGCATCAAAGGAGTGGAACCTCCAACCCCTGGAAGCGGGGGGATGCTTTGCCTCGACCAGTAACCCGTTAAGTACCTGCTGCAGTACACGCGAACAGCACATAAATAACATGAAATCACCAACCGCCAGATCCTCAAAAAAGCCCAAAGAAAAGAAAAACCCTGGAGGAAGGTTCACAAAGCCTTGATGCCTAATAGGTGAGGCCCCACACAGGGATACTGCATAGCAAGACAAGGCACAACCAACGGAGTGAGGGAGGAGGGAGGGAGAGGGAGGGAGGGAGGGAGGGAGGGTGATGGTGTGGGGCCTGTGGGGGGTGCTAGCGTAACAACAGCCATACAAACATCACAAAGACATCACAAACCTTTAGGCCTAGCTTCTTTTCAACAGCAGTATTATAAACAGACCATGTGTTTGTTGTCTTTTAGAGCCTGCTGATAAGAGGCTATTGGTATGTAATACTTGTTTTTAACGGGGTTGAAGATGATATAGGTGAATTCAGTTCTGAGCCGATGACTTGATGGCACGGTAACTTTGTTCTTTAGGATTCATTTTCGACAGAAAATGTTGTATGTACTTCTATTTTGACCATGCAGTGAAATATCTTGTGATTGGCTGTTGTTGTTGTTGTTGTTGTTGTTGTTGAGGGACAGAGGAGATGGAGAAGACAGACTTTTACACAGAGCTGTGTGAAGCTCGCTACTGCCTGGAAACTGTGCTTCCCTGCAAGACGAAAGCATTTACAACTTGGCCACGTGGACGCAAAGCATTCCTGGACGGCTCCGGTGTGCCCCCCCCCCTGCAGCTGAAATAAAAGACCAGTAACTAGTAAGTGTGATGGACGCACCAGAGAGACTCCTGCTCCCAATTTTTAGTGGGACACCTGTCAGAACACCCCCCTCCAGACAGGTGTTCAGTGTTTGCCTAACCATGTCTGGGACTGGAAATGTGACATTTTTACATCATATCTGGGGAGAGGATTGTACATGTTCTGTAGTGACGTGGGTGAATTGGCCAGAGGCGTTACCCTGACATACTTGCGCGCTGTAACAATGTACTATTGATCACAGTCAATTGTATTGATGTGGCAACAGTTGCCGTCCCTAAAAGCAAGCTTAGAATCTAGGTTAACAGCCAAAATCAAATGTAGGTTATAGAAAATGATTCATGCCGGATGAATAACCACCATTAGTCATTTAGCAGACACTTTTATCCAAAGAGACACCAAGTGAGGTTCTCTGTTTAATTGTAGATCGGCTATTGGATGAGTTGGAACACAGCCAGCATACATTTTACATTTAAGAAGTTATCAAATAACGGTTGACCATTCAATGGTGAGATTAGACAGGTTCAACTGTAGTTCAACTAGTTTAATCGTTAATAAAATGCAGTCAAAAGAATCCGGGTTATAAAAAGGCAGCTGCCGTTAGGTTTATGGCGTGGTAGTTCAAGTGTGTTGGTGGCTATAGTCAATACGGTGGTGGCCGGTAAAATGTATGTATATGTATGTATAACCGGGGGCATCGAGACTTGAGGTTAGCCTACGCTTGCTCGAGTAGCTACGTCTTGTAGCTAGCAACAGTAGCTATCCGTTACAAGCCCTTGACACCCCATTACCCATGAGCATGTATTTTGAGGACCTGGAATATGAAAGCTTCCCCTGTGTTGCCATTTTCTATTTTTTTTTACATATTGAAGTTAAGGATTTCTAGGTTTACAGTTGGTTGTTGTAAATAAAATATGAATAGTGTTGTGTGGTGCATATCTACTGCCATATATTTTATAAACATATATAGACCTACTGGTACCAAAACCTTCCTTGACTGAGCGTGCTTCCTTCTTGTACATCTACATGTTAGGATTTTTTTTAAATAAAACATTTCTTCCATAAATATTTCATACAGAGATCCTTTCTTGGCACGGAATCTTTGGACACACAAATGCATGTCTTTCTTGCAGATAAACACACTTTTGTTTGTATGTAGAAATTATTTACAGTGCAGGAAATAATCAGTAGAGGGGGAAAAAAGTCAGGTTCTCACCTCTAAAGAAAGTAAGATTAGGAAAAGGCGCCCACATTGTCAATAAAAGAATTCCATCTCTTTTTCCCTCTGCAAAGGTTGTAGGTTATATGAATTTACAGTATAAACCTGCACACAAAGGAGGCCGGTATTAGATGAAATACCGTGCAGTTTTGACAAATGTCACTAAAGAGTTGCCGCAAAACTCAGTGTTTGTCATACAACGGCATCATTTCATAAGATCTGCAGGATGAACTTGAGCATTCTGGGTACAAAGCACGTTCAAACCGGATTTATGGTTTACATTTTAGTGTGGTTCCCCCCCTCAGTGGTGTGTTAACATAAGACTTCACAAACAGAGGGCATGCCGGGACATCGTGTGAATCAACAACACACGGCAGCAGAGGAAGGAAGTGACTGACGACTTGAAACAACTCTCTTAATACATACACAGACGTACAGTTGAACAGTCATCAGAATACATACATAAAAACACAAGAGTAAAGGGTGTGCCCAGGAACTCAACCGGTCAAACAAAGGCATGGCAGAGACGCAAGGCAGATGAACCACGTCTTAAACGCAAATGTGATCCAAAATGTGATGCGAAGATGGAAAAAAAACACAGGTTGTCAGGTGTTACCTATCCAAACAGTCCAATCAGGTAATTGCATGCGGCCAAAAACACATTAGAGAAATGACACGATTAGTTGAATATTTTCAAAACACTGAAAAAAAAAAAAAAAAAAGATAAATCATGGACCAGTACTACTATTAATAAATCATTATCCATCCATCTTCCTCACGACTGAATTAATAAACCAAATATCCACCTGAATATGAATGAGCCCCCTCTCACCTCTCCATGCTGCCTGGTCCTACCCTTGGGAGTGTCCTCAGGGAGGAAGTAGAGTCTGGAGCTGGCCAGCAGGGGGTGCTGTCCCTGCTCCTCCCACAGCAACGTCACCTAGCGACAGAGTGGAAAATAAACACGGGGTATGTACAGCGACACATTTCAATAAATATCCACTATTTACACACAATACAATATTTACTCACAAAAAAAACATTGAAACACATTGTTATCTCTAATCCTGAAGGAACATGGACACAGCGGAATGATTAGCCGAACCTGAAGACAGACCTGAATACAGTTGAGTTCACTCTAATAATTGACCAATTGCCACTGTGCGTATGGTTATAACAATTATTGCAATAACTGGGTACCTAAAGAAAGGTTGTTAAATCATGCGATTCCATCACTACAATAAAAGTGTATCTGAGAACAGACGATTTAAGACTACAGTTGTATAAAATAGATGAATAAAAACAAAAACACACCATCGGACAAATAGATTTACAATGTGTTGACACACACGTGTCAACGAACAGGCCATCAATATCCACTCTACTGGACAACAGTTTGGGACTTGCAATGAAACATTTTGTTCAATATAATACATCGAGCTGGCATTAAAAAGGATTTGGATATGATTAGTTCAGGATATTGACATGCACTTATTGTAACCTCCTGCCAGCCCATCCTTAACAAAAAATTACATGTAAATCATTGGTTTGGGTAATGCAAAACCATTGCAGACAGAGTTTTTCAGGATGTTGCTGAAGACATTATTTGATTACTGCACAGCCAGTAATAAAACAATCTTAAATATTCATGTCCCATTTTGTCGAAAAAAATAGAACTAAAATAATAAACTCTCTGTTGTCCAAATAAGTTACTAATCCAAAATGCATGACAGTTGGCCAGAGGTGGAAAATTACAGGTTGAGAGAGTACGAGAGCTGCTATAGGCTCCGCCCATGCACAGAGCCAGCTGATTTCACGCCTTAGTTATGCTGCGTTATGCTGATTAGCAAATCAAAGACGGTCGACTCAAAAGACAGGGAAGGACCTTTAATCCTAAACCGGGGATTTCCACCTTTGACAGTGACTGTGGAATTGCTCTATCTATCTATCTATCTATCTATCTATCTATCTATCTATCTAGCTTTTAAAAAAAAGACATGGGGTTAAAAAATGTTGAACATACTGATGGTGTGCATTAAGATTCTTCTCATGGTTGTCTTGGGGGAGAGGATAGCACACCTTGTAGTATAGGAAGTAGCCTTGTGGCCTTGAAAGGTTACAAACATGACACCTTGAGTGCTTTGCTGACAAGACAAACGCCTTGAATGTGGTTATTTCAATAGAAAAATAATAACATTTAAAATATGATATATATACACAAACATAAAGAGGCGAGAATAAAAACACACATCACACACCCTCCTCAAGATGTAAAGTGGCCCGTCTCCATTTTGTTAGCATATGTGCAGCCATTCCCAGAGGTTCAAGGAATGCTAATGCAGTTAGCATGTTTACTTTCTGTTGAGATACGTACAGATTAGGCTATTTTGTGTCAAGTGTCCTACTGTTGACCTTCTGCATCTCCCTTTCAAATTCTTATTTGATACCACATGTCTCTGTCAGATAATGGGAAATACCTAGATAAAAGAAATACAAACGAATGTTTAACCTTCCAAAGTTAACACTGCTGTACTTGCTCATTTGCATCCACTGCAAGTGCCTGTCAAACAAATATACATGTTGACACACAGTTATGTGATTCTGCACACAAAAAAAATGCCCTATGACACTTTTTCACTGCAGCCATCATCCTTCTTGAAAATTATGAATAATGACAATAATAATAACAATAATACCAAGTATACAACCGCTACTTGAGGGGGGGGATCCATTTTACGACTTTTCATGTCTGTGGTGCAGACATTACGGATTCTAGCTTGAATTAATTCTGTGCATTTTTAAATATTCATTTACATTTTTGACTGCAGCGTTTGCAATACACATTAGCTGATGCTGAAGTTGTTTGGATGATATGCTATGATATCCTCTCATGAATCAAGGGCCATTTTCTACCAGGTCATGGTGATTCAACTGACTGTGCTTTGTTTTGAAATTAAATTTAAAAAAGGAAAGAAGAAAAAAAAAGCGGGAAGGTCTTTACAGTGTAATATTGTGGCGACACAAATTGAGTCTTGAAATGTGTATACATATACATGTAGTCCCGACTACCCCCTGGTTTATCCTGATGCCTACCTCAGCAATGCACACAGGCTCCTGGGGGCCACGGCGGATGTAGTAGAACTCTCCCAGCCTCCACACCTGGAGGGGCCCGTTGGGCTGGGCCCTGCAGCTCACAGATTTATAGAAGGCATAACTGCCCCGCTGACAGGAGGGCGAGCTCAACCACTGAGAGAGAGAGAGAGAGAGAGCGAGAGAGAGAGAGAGAGAGAGAGACAGACAGAGAGACAGAGAGGACAAGTCAACGACCTGTGTATGTTATGGAACAGGGTACATTTGCACATAGAAAGAATTTGAGTCTGTATGTCGGTGTGAAAACAGTAACATGGTATGGAAAGAAAACACATTGATATAATGTCTTGTGTTGTATACACAAGAACAAGTATTTCCATAAAAGCACTGCCAGGGACAGCAATTCTGTCTGCGGCAGGAGCTCAATAAGCATAACACAGTACCAGTTCTCGTTGCCTTGGTATGTTATCAGTGTGTGTATGATGCAATTACTCATCCGACATTTTGAAATATGTATTTTTCTTTCCTTCCCCCCAGTGTGGGCATTGTTTTTTGAAAATTAGAATAAATAAATAAAAAAGGCAAAACCAACTGCCTGCCATTCTCTTCTGTAAAAAAGGAAAAATAATGTCTGTTTACTTTTAGCTAGCAATAACAATTGGTTCGCACAAAGCCCTTTTATTTCACATGACTGATAAATTATACGTATGTAAATGATGGTGGAAGTTATTTCCCTCACAATGTGCAGATATCCTGGTGAGGGGGAAAAAATTGAACTTTGTCTGTCTTCCTTAAACCATTCTACACATATACAAAAAGAGTGCAGAACCTAGTCCACATATCCAACTTGGAAACGCCCGTTCATTATCATAAATATATAGAACATGTTTAGCCGGTTATGGAGATTATATGTAATAACAATGAAGTAGGTGTTACAATTAACTTTACCAAGTATGTGGCCCTGCTGGGGTCAACATGTTAGGGACACACACTGGAAAGAAAAGACCACTCAATAACATGGAATTCATTTTCAAGCAGATTGAAGACACATTCGAGACACTATTATTTTCCCTTGAATGCAATGACTATGGTTTCTATGTTGTTAAGAGTCTAAATAAGGAATATTCTTCCATATTCAATGTTCTCATCAAGTATCATATTTCATAATGAAGTGCTTATTTTAAGATACTTCCAGTTAAAAGCAAAGTGACTAAGAAGAGAAGAGCCCTGATAAAAAGACTACTTGTCACAACAACACAACTTGCCAGTGTTCAAGTCCTCAGATCAGAACCATGGTTTGGATACTCCAGGAGCTAAAATATACAACCCACTATTTTACCAGTGGAAAGGAAGACACATCCAAGCATTGGTTTCTACATCAGCTCTCCAGTTGTCTAAGGGAACAAAAATGAACATAATATAACCTGACAACCCCCCCCCCCCTATCTCCTTGAGAATTCCAAGTTACAACCTGCAAAGTGAATTGAACATTTTCCTTTCAAAGACGAACACCCCTCCCATGTCACACATTGCCCAGCCCAGTGCTGTGTTCACGTTCTGCTGGATTTTCCTACATCGACGGTAGTTGTGGACAATATATCAATATCAATCGCGATAAAAATGGTATTTTTTGTAAATACATTTTCAATGTACATTATTTACAGCATCAGTCACTGACTTAGCGCAATGCATTCAAGCAGAATGCAATAGGCTACGTCAGTGCGTGATGACAGGCTAGGGATGCAAGAGATACCAAAAAACTCTAATCGAATACACGTCCAAAGTTTTTTACCTGGTTTTTACTGTTGTAGAGCTAACAGGATACACTTCGAAAACATGCAATTTTAATGTTATATCCATTGGGGACATTTTGAAACGTGAGACATTTGGTTTAATTGCGTTTTTTTGTTAGGGCAGGGTACTTTGTAATTCACGTATTGTGTCGAAATATTGACCAAACGATGGCTCTATAGAGAGGAGTGCTGCTGCTACTGGGCAGGTATACACCGCTAGACACACAGGACTCATACTCGGTGATCCCTTGCTGTAATTGTGATGTGCCAGACAGTGGTGCCGACTAATACCGGGAGCACAACAAACCTGTTCTACCATCTGAAGCAGTATCACCCACTAGAACACTATACTGAGAGTCAGAACCTGAGGTACCATCATAGTCGATGCCAACCTGTAAAACCACTACCTGTTGTTACTGGTTATTATTTATTTTGCCAGCTTTCGCACTCTTGGCACTGTGCCTGTAATTTGTTATATGCGCACGCTATGACGCATTTTGTACCATTCTATTTTCTTATATAAGGACTGAAATAAAACATGACCATTGACTTATTGGTGCCGTTTTTTAATTTTTTTAGATAGACTTGGTACAGACTGGCGTAGACTTGGTTTTTCAGACATGTTTGTAGGTGCAGACATCCGATATATGTGAACGGATGTTCTTGGCAGTTGAATTGGATAGTTTTTTTTGTGGCCTTTCTAAGTGTTAACACATTGACTACTATCGTAATAATTACTGTATCGACTGATATGAAAAAGTATATCGTGAGATAGATTTGGCCATATCGTCCAGCCCTAATCGTAATTGACTAATCCAACTTATTTCTTCTGTCAAAACTTATGAGAGCTTTCCATGAGCACCAAACATTCAACAAGGGCTGGACGATATGGGAAACATTATTAGCACGATAATTATGGGGAATTTTACATGATATCGATATACATCACGATATACTTGTGAATTCAAAATACCATTCTAAAACAGTCTAAATGAGGGTCATTACATTGAAGTATATAGACATTTAAAGTACGGTATTGACCTAAAACTATTTTTCAAACCTCATATTTGATCATTTTAAGGGCATATCTTCTCATCATAATTAATTGATACTGTAAAACTGAGTATCACCATAAGTCGATATCTTTTCATGACGATACAATACCACTCAAAGACGCATTTGCCCAGCCCTACATTCAACATATCTAAACTAAAAAGATAAGCGAGTAGCAACTAACAAAGTCCAGTTTAATTTAGTTACAACTTATCGGAATGTATTGTATGAATATTCCATCCATACAATATATGAATAATTGACAATTCACAATGAAATGGAGAGTAAATTATTCAGTTATATTAGAGCACAAGCCTGGTTGGGGTACATTTTCGTCCGTAAAGATGGTATATAAAAGACACTGAAACCTAGACTGAATAGTATCGCCTCAGAGGAGCATTTAAGCTTCTAAACGAGTTTGTGAAAGGTTTCATATCACATCATACGTCACGACAGTTCACTTCCTTTTCACAGAGTTTCATGATAGACACGCAACAACAAAAGTGCTTGAGCAAAGTCTGATACACTATATTTACAGAATATGAGCTACAGGGAAGCAGGATGGCAATTATTCATATCTAATCAAGAAATCTATATTATTTATTATTGCCACCTCTGTGGTATACTAATAGTCAGTTTTTCTAAAGAGCAGAATAGAAGAAGTGCCATGTTAGCGTAACCAAATGCAGATTAAATAAAGCTTTGGAATACCGAATTATTACACTTTACTTTGACACATTCTCTTCATATAAATACACCAAGATCTTCACATGTTTTCAGTACTTAAGAGGATTTCTCATAACTCATTTAAGGACAACCATTAGTTAAAAGGCTTGGGACTAAATGTAGGCAACATATTGGGTAAGGGCATACACATAATATTTTGTTCTCCTCAGACTACTGGGTGATCACATTTATTTGCATACAGTTGCAAACGGCTTACACTAGATTGTAAAACCCCAGCATGACTCTTGCTATTGTTTCACCACTGCTGTGCAAATAGAGAGGAAATACAATAAATAAAGAATGCAATGAATACAATTTAAAAAGAGTAGTAATAATCACATGGGGAATGTGATTTGGATTATGTTCGGATGCTTCTTTATTGTGTTTCGGTGACTTGTATTTATAGCTAAATACATGTTTCTGCATTTGGCAAATCGGGGCGTAGCAATGAAGTGGAGTCAGAAGGCGTGTCCCCTGCCTGGCTCCACCCCCTGGGGATGTCCCAACGAACTCCTGGGCTGCCCACGCCTCAAGAAAGTTGAATAGTTCCACCACCGACTTAACAATACTGTTTAAATGTCTGCTTATACACATTTAGTATCCGTGCGAAATATTCACAGTGTGTGCAAACCACTCATTAGTCACAGTGTACCGGTCCCTGTGGACGACAGCATAGTGATATTGAACTCATGCCCTCGTCATCATCTCGCAGAAGGAGCGATGTGGCCTTCTCTGGCTCCGCGGCCCCAGCTTTAGAGTCCAGGCTCTATATTAATCTGCTTAGCGCCTGACATTACTCACGAGTGCCACGGAGAGTATGCGGTCATTTAAGACTTATGTTTCTGTAGAATCGAGCCAAATAAAACATTCATTCAACCCCCGTTTCTTTGTTTGTCTGTTGAAAAGTTATCAATCCTCTTGCTCTTGTTTTGTAGAGCTTGTGTTCAGGACAAACAGGAAAATAGAAACATAGCCTACTAAACTAATTGACCAGAGCATGCAGCATATTAGCCAGATAAAATAGACCCGGCGTCGCCTATAGACGAGGGTGCGGTTACAAAACAACTGCTTTTCTTTTACTGATGATATGATTTGGAAGAAAAAAATAATACCATGTGGAAAACTGATATTTATAGAGATTGCTTGCAGACACTTCCTACACCAAAATAGTCACAGGCTCAGAATTTGTTTCTCTAATAATAACCATTACTCCGATCCATGCGTCGGCTCGACTAAACACCCGCAATATACTTCTAAATCCTAAACGGCGCTCCCAAATTCTCACGTACGGGCCCCAGCTGCCTTACATGCGGAAAATTCTCAAATTCTCACTAGTGCTGTGTCTCTCGCTCTCTCTCTCTCTCTCTCTCTCTCCCCCAACCCCCATCGTATAGATCCCCCCTCCCCCCTGCAGCAAGGGGCACTGCAAGCCGCCGCCGCCGCCGCGCGCGCACACGCTGCGCGCACGTGCAGGAACACCAGGCCAGCTAGTGGTGAAAACGAGGCAAAGCTCTCTCGCAGCACAAACCACATAATATAGGGTAGTACTCAGCCAGGCCGACTCTCTCTCTCAACGTTTGGATAGGCCTATAGAATCAAAAGATGGAAACCCTAGTCTTAACCAACCGGTTCGTCGGTATTCATCATAGTGCTGGGAATTTATTAGAGCGCGTGTCATTTTTGGGGAAGAAGAGTAGAAAGAGACGAGGAATTTAAATATTAAAGATATCGCTTCATAAATAATACATTTGCCTACACACAGTATTGACCTTGGATAGATCATTCAAAAGCAATCCTTTTTTGTGAGAACGAAGCACAACGTTTAATCTTTGGGCTGCATATTTTTTTACGACAATAACACAATAAATAAACATTACATGTTGATATTACGAAATGCTCGATCAAATGTGAGAAATGGGCTGATGTCATGAAACAGACATCAAAGAGATTTTTATCAAAATATGATATTGTACGCGTTGCCATCTATCAGATCCAATGTCGTCGTATGCATTTTGGATTATAATATGGGGTTGTATAACAGGCTACATGATCAAGATAAGTACACATATGCTTCCTCCTCATATTAACATTCCAAGTTAGGCTAAAGCAATTAGACAGGCGACAAAATGTCGGGCATTTGATAATAATATCAATATGCTTCACATTACTGCGAATGCTGCTCCACCTAGTTCACTCGAAACAATATTTCAATATCTTTAATATCAACCTACTCCAAAAATGTACACAACTATTTTCAAGGCCAACTAAATTTGAATTACGAGCTGATCGAGATCAGTGTTTCTATTGTTCAAATTGGTAACATAAAAGTTTCGTCATATTAGCTCTCGAAGATCCCTGAATAAATTGTTATTTTATGTGGAAATATGGGAGTGGGGGTTGGTAAGCAAAGGCGAACGTAAGATTGTCGACACGACACAAAGAAATTAATCATTAACTTGGGCGAATACAGAGGAAATATTAAAATGATATTAAAATAATTCTCGTGTGAATAAATGTACATATCGTGTCACATATTGCATTGTCTTCCAAATAACACCAGCGAGCAATCTGCCCCTCTTGAAAAGTTCAGACTCGTCCAATAAAGTTGTAATTGCAGTCAGAACTCTCGGCTTGCTTCATAGGATAACAATCAATGCGACGTTATAAACTAAATTCACAGCGCAAAACAATAACTACCAGAAATTCAATTAACAGCATTGCACAGACGAGTTATTTCCGACATCAACAGGTCAGACGTGCAATCGCGTAAGCACAAAAATAACGATTTATTTCAAAATAATATCGAGTAATAGTCGGCTTTACCTGTATTGTATTCTGCTCCATTGCAGTTCTACATTCCCCTATTCCTTCCCCGAGGTCCCTATCAAGTTACACAGCCGGGTACCCACCAGCACACAAACAAATGCACTAGAAGAAAAGCCTGCTTTTTTTGGTGAAAATAGGACAGGATCTAGGTGTGGCCAAACTTTGCGAGAGTATAACTTATTGTTAATAACAAATGTGGTATATTTAAAAATGACGAGAGGCCGTCAGATCGATACGTGATTAACTACTAAAGCTTCGAAAATTAATTCCACAAATCGAGCAAGGCAACGCGATGCAAAGCGGTGTTTTTTTTTAAAGGTAGTAGCCCCAATATTGAAAATTGTTGAACTGATCCGAGCATTCGGTGTGTACTGAGCATGCGCGACAGAAACGCGTGGCGTTGATTTTGACCATTCCATAATCCATCGCGAACTCAAACCATGTCAATCTCCTCCAACAGCTACGCCACTATATGCGATGGAAACGTACCACGTCCATGCCGGCTTTCTGTCACCAACGCAATGTTGGTACGATCAGCTCCGACAGTGACGCCAGTCATTCATATGCCGTTGCAACATTGTTGCAAAAAACAAACAAACCTATGGTTGCAAACCCAACGAGGACAGGTCTAGTGTATGTATGTATGTATGTATGTATGTATGTATATATAGATATATATATAATTTGCACTAGCCTATCTGCTTTTAAAATATACTACAATATTGCAAATATGCATAATATATCCGGAGATCCACAGCAAATCTGCTGTGTTTTAACTATTTCAAAAACGCTCACTATCTTGTTTCCTGTAGAAGAAAAGACGCTAATTAAAATACACTGCATAAAGGCGCTTTATAAGCCAAGCGATCACATACCTGCACCTGCGGGCTGTCGCCGACGTGTGGCGCACACACGTGTCTCATGCTACACTGACTTAGGAGCTTCTGCTCCACCATCAAACTCGTTTCCTGGCTGGTCTAAACAAAGACACGTTAAAAGCAAAGGAGCGTTTATTGAATGGGGTTGGGTGCAGACGTATACGCTACCGGTAAACAAATAACTATGATATGGATTGTGTGTTGATCGCTGATTGTCGAACCCGGTATACGTTGTCTACCTCTGCAGCTATTCAATAGCCTGTGAAATAAGATAGATAGGCAAATTAAAGAGAGACTCAGGGAATCAGGAAGTGCTCTCAGCTGGTGGGGGGAAGGGGCAGAGGGGACCAAGTTAACTATAGGCCTACTCGTTTGCAGTGGGGTTTGTAACAGCAGTGGGAATCAAAAGCATGGGTTATTATTAGAATGTGTGTATATATTTATTGCATCTATATTCATCCTGGAAGATGCATATTGTTTACGAGCAGAGCAGGGTGGAACATAATGCCCTGGTCCCGCCTCCACACGACTACTCAACTGCAAAAGCAATATTTTACCATTTGCATCAGAATCAAATCTCATGGTCTTGTTAATTTACATTTGGGCTACAAATAATTTGAGGTGTATTGTGTTAACCCTCTGAAGCCCACATCATGATTAAGAGAAGATGGTAGCCTACTAAATGAATCCCAGACGGGATTACAGGTACTTCTTGTTTAACTATTTGAATGTTATCAATAATGTACCAAAAATGTATAAACATACTATGGTGTCAAAAAAGACAATCATAATTTGTTGCTGGGGGGAAAGTCACACTCCACAAAAGTCTGCATCATGTGTTAAACATGTATCTATGAAATGACATGCAAAGAAAATAATAAATACATTTGAAATACAATCCAAATTAACTCAAGCATGCATCTGTTTGGGAGTCTGGAGTAAAGGTTTTTCAAGTGTAAATATCTTACCCGACTACCATCCACTAAGCCACATTTTTGTAGTGGAGTTTGAGGCCTAGTAAGGGAGGTGGACAGCCTGTAATTTGATATCCAATAATAATAGGAATCACAATAATAGGTATTTCTACATTCATGAACAATGTTGGATCTGATTAAAATAAAGATGGACACCTCATCAGTGTGTCTGTGTCTCTCTGTCGATGTGGTGAATAAGGTAGCCGCTCAGAACTTTTTCATCAATGCTTTATCCAAACTTACTGTCATCATTATTATATACACACACATTCAAACATGCCATACTTATGTAATATCAACGCCTCACCCAGTAACCTATCCTAAAATTCCACCCTACATGTGTCAGAGAGCAGGAGAACAGTGAGGCAACCCTGAATCTGACAACCTTAGTGGCCAGGTAGATTGAAATTCAATCTACCTCTCATTTATAGTTACTGACTCTAAGGGCAACCATCACCCTTTTCCATACGAACCCAGTTGTAAACTTGTCTTGATAAGCCTGATTGTAAAACCAAATGTGTTTTGTCTTTCAAGATAAACATGTTTTAGTGAGTTTATAGATATAGATATAGATATAGATATAGATATTCATATTCTTCAAGAGAATTACCTCTGATGAGTTAGAATTGGTTTATATCTTCATCCTTGACTTCGGTAGTTTTCTATAGATTATTGACATTGTTTATATCATTAAGTGTAATGTGCAACTACTACTGCCAGTGATCATGACTGGTCTGGCTGCATGCTTTCGACTGACAAACCCAGAATGCAAAGTACAGGCCATGTAAATTGATCAGGACTTTGAAATACTCAACATTACAGTGAAAACTATATTTTACAATGACGATTGTTTTTGAATAAACGCAAAGATATTGGTCCCATGTAATTCACATTTATAATCACAATGAATGAATGAGTGAATACAATTAAATAAGAAATAAATACAATTGATGTGTCTTTGACAAATAATGTATTTCAATAGACTTGTTAGAACCCAAACATAATATGAACTGTATATTAATTACATGTTTTTCTACTTAGATTGCAGCAATGATATATATAGTATATAGAGGTGGTAACCTACTGACTAACACGACCAGTCGCACTCCATAGGTAGGCCTACGCCTACTGAGTTTCACACCAGGATTATGGACAAACAAACACAAACAAACAAAATGTCAATAAAAAAACAGCCCTTGAGGCATAGTGTGGCCCCCTGGTGGCAGCAACGTTACACTGCAGTTGTGGATATTAGAAGGTATAATGAAGCATGGACGCAACAATGTAACATAACAAAATAATGGTAATGACAATAACAATTACAAGACAGTGGACAGAATCACAAACCCTTTTTTTCAACTTTCAAATTTTTTGTTTGACACAAGACAAAAAGGTCAAATCTATATATTAATATATAATTGGATTGGCTGTGTTAAACAAAACAATGCCTCATCTCTGAAGACTTATGAAAAATAATATTTATGTAAATGTAATTTAAAGTAAAGTGAGTTTAAAGGCACATTGGAGGAACGATGTTTTAAGCAACATCAGAACACAGATTGGAGGTATATTTTTATTACTTTCATGGTTGGTCAGCATAGGGTAGTTACAGAGCTACCCTGCTGCCCTATAGCACCGCGTCCACTGGGACCCCAACCCACAACCATATGTATATAAAAGCAAACATTAGCGATATTTCTGCATTTTTCCCTGAAACCACCCATGCATATCTTGGAGCCTTGGAGGCCTCTACTGATATTCATCGTCTTCCACCACCTCCTCTTCCTCGCTCTCTTCCCCGTCGCTTTCCTCCAGGAGACGGGACTGGCGAGCCAGCCGCTGTGCCACGGCCGTTACCATGGCGGCGCCCTTCCCGCTGCCGTCCTCCGAGACCAGGAAGTTGACGTTACACTTGGGGGCGAGGACCCGTATGGTGGCCTGGAGCTTCTTGCTGAAACTGCAGATGGGGAGGGGTTTATATGAGGACGGGTGGGGTTTGTTTGTGACGGAGGAGGGAGGGGTTTAAATGATGAGAGGGGGCAGGATTTCAAGTTAGGTCATATGGAGGTTGATGGAGTTGTGTGTGTGTGTGTGTGTGTGTGTTTGTTTTATTGAAAGAATGACAAAATGAGAATAGCAAACATATTTTTTAGAGCATTTGGGGATTTAGTTGAGTCCATGGTACAAAGACAGGAAGTCAGTGAATATGTCAACAACAACCAAGAGCACTCGCCTAGTGCAGACTCGCATGTAAGTTAAAGTCTGACGAGGAAACTCTTTCATTCTACATATCTAATTTAAAATATATGAATGCCACGACAGGGATGGGGGAACTCGACCCACTGACTCACTTCAGAACAAAAACGCTTTGATTTAAAAACAAATTCACACTAATCCTATTGTAAATATCAGAACATAGAACCCAAATATAGACCTCCTTACATGCGTTTGAACATACATATGGTAAATATTTGTCGAGGGTGATTCTTACTTAGGGTGTTTTTTGTAGACAGTGCCGTCCACCCCCACAGTGGTTTCCAGATGGTCCAGTCCGCGGTTTGCACGGATCCGCTTGGCAAGAGTTGCTAAGGCAGCAGCGCAGAGCTGGGCGGAGCGTGTGGAGATGGTGTCACAAACCGAGCGCACCACCCGGCAATCAACCGGGCCAGCTTTTAGACCCAGCTCCGTCAGGATGACCTGGGCCTTGTCTAAACCTACATCCTCCCTGAGAGAGAGAGAGAGGGAGTGAGAGACACCCGTTAACATTAACACTATATTACACTACATTGTTAAACTGCTTTGGCAATGTAAATGTTTATTTTCCATGCCAACATAGCTCTTTTGAATTGGATATAATTGACACACACAGGGAGATAAGAGGAGAGAAAAGTGAGCTGGGGGGGGGGGGGAGAGAGAGAGAGTGACACGTGACACGGGTTGCGGTAGATGGAGGCTATTGCTAGTAACAGCACAACCAAAACAGAAACAGAAAGAAAAAAAACAGAAAGGTATGCAATCCAAAATAAACACACAGAGATAAAAGGTATATGAAGCTGTCTTTTCATATCATATCAGCTATCATATCAGCATATCATATCATAGCTATCATATCATAGCGTATCAGATTGGATCTTTCTTAATGTTGCTTTAACATGTAGTCTCTGGGTAGAGTAACTTTCTATTCTTTCAATAACACCAGCAAAATGCAACAATGCAGTCTGTCTCTAATGTTTTTTCTTTTTTGTTACAAGAAACTCACCGCTCGATCTCGGACATGAACCTGGTCTCAAATTGTCCCTGGGTGAGCAGGTCTGGTGACGGCTGTCCACCAAACAGCAGCTTCTGCTGGGTCAGCTTGACCAGCACCAGACGTACGATCTCCCCCAGGTACATGCCACTGATCATCTTCTCAAAGCTATGGGGAACACACCACGCATCATGCTAAACCTGCACAATTACATTTCACATGTATAATTACATTTTACATGTACAATTACATTTTACATGCACAATTACATTTCACGTGTGGAGACCTTATGCTAACAGACCATATAGGCCTACTGTATATAGACAATTAGCAATGCTAGCCTGTGTGAGCAACATTAGCCTGCCGGCTACCTAGGTGATACGTTTGTTTAGCTCTTCATCTTCAGGCCGCACAATGTTCAAAGGACATCGGCGTCTTAAAAGATCTCCTTCATTCATAATTTGGACTGCGCTGAAAACAGGAAATGCTTGCACGTGGCGGACACGCTAAAACGCGGTAAGTACATATTTTGTGTGTAGACACACACAAAATTAGCAAAAATTAGCTTTTTTAATGGGATTTTTTAAAATGCATTTGTGTCTTTAAAGTGGGTTGAAAGAGAGCACAAGTACAAAGTGCATTGTATTGTGTTGCCTAGTACGCTAGCAGGGTTGAGCCCAAACATACGTGTGAACGCCGGGGTTGAGGGAGTCGCGGTCCACCAGCACGTCGAACTCCGTCAGAATGCTCCTGAGGGAGCCGTCGTCTCCGAAACCCCCCCACTCTGTGTTGATGCACATGCGTCCGTCCTCTCCCTCCACACGCTTCACGTTCCTCATCTCCTCCATGTAGCAGGCGTTGGTGCCCGTGCCTAAAGGGCCACCCACCGGGGGGGGTGCACACGAGGTGTTTTACACTTTACAGGGACGTCACAGTCACTCCCGCATTCACATCTGTCTGCATTCACACATTCACACCCATTAACACGCAATCGCCGACACACACATCCACATTCATTCAGATACATAGATGATGGGGTCAAGCATGCAGGGTGACTACTGGGATCAGTTAACTGTTAGGTGCCTTGCTAAAAGGCACACAAAGGAAACAGCAACCCTCTGACCAGTTCTACCTTCTGAGAGCTACTGTGTGTGTGTGTGTGTGTGTGTGTGTGTGTGTGTGTATCTGTGTGTCTGTGTGTCTGTGTTTCTGTGTGTG
>OOFB01032103.1:8498-22330 GCA_900323305.1 Trachyrincus murrayi | reverse complement strand
TAAAAATGAGTCATTAGAAAGCGGTGGCGGCTCATCGCGCCAGGGGTAGCGACAGCCGAGCCCCGCACACACAAAAGAGACCGGGGCTGAGCAGACAGGCCCCGCTGGTTTTAGTGCACTCCAGGTTAGCACCGCGTTTTGGGGTGGGGGGGGGGGAGGGGGGGGAGGTGGGAAGAAGAAGAGGGGATCTGCGTGCACTGCAGTTTTCTGTCTCTCACACAGGCGTGGTAATGACACCATCCGCCATTTTGGAGTGTTGGACCCAGCATGGGCGACATCCTGAATGGATGTCTCCCGCTGGTTCTCAGAGAAACCACGGCTCGCATCGAGGAAGAGGGCGCCGCGAGGTTCCCGTGTTCAGTGCTTTAGCGTTAGCCGCTGCAGCGCCGCAGTGGAGGGTTACACATGTTTGATTAGCACACAGGCCCTCCGCACGGCCCACAAGCGAGCAGATATGACCGCCGGTCTTTGAAGTTTTTTTTTTTTTTTTACAGACTTCTATATCGGACATTGTTTACATGGGCATTGTAACACTATTGATCTCCAGGTGGGGAAATTTGGGTGTTATACAGGGTGTTATAATCTCGCTCTCTGTGTGTGACAGTGTGTGTGTGTGTGTGTGTGTGTGTGTGTGTGTTTCGCCGCCCATCTTGTTCTCCCAGCCCATAACCAGCAATCATGCCATCTCCCCTGGCCACTTTACCTCTTGCCATTGCTCTTTTCTTTCACTCGTTTTTCACTCACTCACTCACTTCCTGCCCCCGCTCCTTGCATAATTTAACAAATGACATTATGGCCTTCTGCTTTGTCTCGCTTCCGTTTCGGCGCCCTCCCCTCACCCTTCTCTCACTCAGTCTCTCCCTTGTCGTCTGTCTCTCTCTCTCGTTCTCTCTCTCTCTAGGTTATCCTCCCACTCGCTCTCCCTCTCCACTCCTCCTTTCATCCCCCCCGCGACTGTCCTTCCGTTCGTCTTTCCTGCTGGTGTGGTATTGTACATCAATAAGACTCTGGTTACATCCCACCCTCATCTTTCCTGTCTCTCCTCCCTCCGTGTCTGTTCTCATCCCTCCATCCTGGTTCCTCTCCTCTGCGTCCTCCTCTGTTCCGCTGCTCCCCGTGTCTCTCTCCATCTTTGATCCACGCCCCCCCCTCCCCCCAAATCACCCCTAGATCTCTCCTCTTCATCGCCGTTTCTCACTTTCACGATCCCTCCATCATCTCTCTCTCTCTCCTCTTCCCATCGGCTGCTTTCTTCCTCTTTCATCCCCCTCAGGAGCTGGTTTTTCTTTCCCTCCATCCTCACTTCTCCTCTCACTCATCTCCTCCTCTCCTCCACCTCCTCTCCTTCGCTCTCCATTTCGCTGAGTGCTATTGATATAAGAATTGGCGGCTGGCCAAAGAATCTGGGAGTAGCTTTAGGGAGGGCTGTTTCTCTCTCGCCTTTCTCTCTTGCTCTCTCCTCTCTCTTCTCTCCCCCCCCCCCAGGTCTCTGCTCTCTGTCATTTGTCTGACCCCTCTGTCTGTCTCTGTATATCTGTCTGTTAGCCGGTGCACCAACCTGGTAGACAGATTATAGATTGTTTTAATTGTAAGTGTGAGTCTGTCGTTGCCTTAGTGTTATGACGCCGAAGAAACACGACGAAGTATAGTGCAGGCAAAAGCTGTTGTATTTGTAGTATTTTTGTACGTAATTTTATTGAGCTCCAAGCTCCTTTGTGTTCTGGCTTGTGGTCAGTACTGTGCGGTTTCCCAAAGCCAGTTGGGCAGAGAGAGCGATAATATCCTGAGACCATTCCAGACCCCATTAGCTGGGCTGTTGGGGTATCAGCTTCCCTGCTCCAAAGGGCATGGGAACGTACGCGGGCTCGCGGGGGGGATTTCCATGAAGTAAATCCCCCATCGTTTTATTCAATATCAACCATAGCAGCACAGATCTGTATCAACAACGTATGGAAGACAAACCCATAAATAAAGGCTAAAGAAAATAACAAAAACGACATAGCATTTGAAACTTGAGTACAGTGTATTGGTTTAGTGTCTCACTTCTAAGTCGCTTTGGATTGCATGTTCAGCTTACAATAGGAACATACAGGCCTCCATTTTGGCTCATGTGTTGCAACAACGCACGCTGCTTCCCCCATTTTTTTACCTACTGTGGCGTAACTGCAGCGCTATAGATTCACGATAATAGAGCCCCATTCAGCGACTTGTTCTCTCTCTTTCTCTCTCTCTTGCTATCTCTCGCTCTCTCTCTCTCCTCTCGCTCTCTCTCTCTTCTCCCCCCCCTCCTCCTCCCCTGAGATGTTGAGGTCAACCTTGCGAGGCGACGGGCTCAGTTAAGCACGCACAAAACTGATTAGAAAACCCCTCCCCACAGGGAGAGCCAATCGTATGGTCTTTCAACTGACATCACACCCACCCCCCCCCCCACACACACACACACACACACACACACACCAACTCAACTGCTTCCTTAATTCGCCCTTCAACCTGAACCTCCGTTATTACAGGGCCTCAACAGGCACCAGGGTCTCGAGTTGAGCACCCCATCCTGCCTGCCTGCCTGCCTCTAGTTCCCTACCCCCTCCCTCACCCAGGTTTCCCAAACTGCCCCTCAAATGGGCATTCATGTGCGACCAGCATATGTAAAACAACCCTCGGGAAGTGTAGTGTGTGTGTGAGAAAGATGCGTGTCTGCCAGGTTGTTTGCGATCTGTTGAGACCTAAAGTGTCAATCATTTTCAAGTACAATTACAGTTAATGAGCTAATTTATTTTTGCAGGGATGCAGAAAACAAGCCCCATTGTAAGTAAATTTAGAGACAGAACATGTTGTTTGGATTTGCCGTTGATAAGATCAGCTTTTTGCCTCTTTTTGTATTTTATTTAACAACGCTTTTTGCCTCTTTTTATATTTTATTTAACAATGCTAGCAGTTGCTTGCGATCAGCCCAGCTACACACAGCGAAAATCAGTTGATTATATATATATTTTTTTTACATTTTTGTCTTCATAAAACTGTGTGAAAGCTGTCTCGTGACAACCAAGGATTGGTAGGCGAGTGATTCACCTCCAGCTCATAAACGCTGTCTCTCCAACCGCCAACACGAGAGCACTGCAACGGCCTTACTCATCACTCAGGAGCTAACTCTCTGACCACATGAACATACAGGCGCTTTCATGTACCGACGTGTGTGTGTGTGTGTGTGTGTGTGTGTGTGTGTGTGTGTGTGTGTGTGTGTGTGTGTGTGTGTGTGTGTGTGTGTGTGTGTGTGTGTGTGTAAAAATACAAACTAATTGTAGGGGTTGCCCGAGTAGCGCAAAGGAAAACTTTTTTTTCTTTATATAATAACATGTATAGTCTAGTGTTTGTTTGTCTGCGTCTGTGGTTGTACAAATCGCCATTTCATTCATCGTAACCCTCATGCCTTCATATCCACACTCTTTTATGTGTGTGTGCACGTATCGCCATTTGATTCCTTTTCCTTGACTCATCTTGTATCCTAGAGAGTACAGCGTCTGGGCTTGTAGCCCTCTTTGCTAAGCGGGCTATCGCTCAAGCTACTACTTATCCCAAGCCCACGCACCACTGTCATTATTATCCTCATTTATTTTCCTTTTGACACCCGCTATTAGAGGTTTGACTGATACAAAAAAACTGTAAGTCAAATGGAATTTGGCCGAGCATGTTTGGAAGGCGGGACTCGAGGTTGAGCTTGGGCCAATCGGAACGTGCCAAGTCGTGGTGAAAGACGGGGCCTGTGTTTCTCACCCAGTGAGTCATCGGTGTTCTTCACAGTGAGCGGTCCCAGCCGCGCTGGTGTAGAGTGCAGACGGACGGGGACACCTGCTCAGAGGGCGGAACGCAAGATCATTACCAGCCGCATCTCGGGTTACCGCACCGATAATGCTTTTAGTACGTTTTAATTGCTTCTGTTTCACTGAAAAAATACAACGGTTGGCACAACGTTCGCAACCTGACATTGGCTACCTGACGTTCAAAAGCCAAGATCTGCACGTGACGGGTCAAGCTTATCTGTCTGCAATTGTTAATTACATTCTTGGTGAAACTGTGCCGTTTTTCTATTTCACAAAGTTCAATGGTGTTTTGAACGTTGTTCTTCTGAAAAGGAATTGAAGAGGTTCCAGAGCTCCACGGCAGCCTCCCAGCCAGACCTGTGATATCTGCGTAATCACCTCTGACTTTCTGCTCTCCTGTCCTGACTCTAATTGGAATTCTCCCTGTGTGTGTTGTTGGCTTTTGATTTGGGTAATCTGACCCAGGCTTATTTTTGCTTGTCTGACTCTGGCTCGCTAAATATTTAATTGTGTCTCGGTCAATTGGGCTCGCTAGAATGTCAAGCAATATCTCTCTGCCTCCATGTTGCCCCGGGCTTCTGCCGTGGAGGGAGAGACGCAGGGACGGACGCGCACACATGCACACACACACACACAGAGAGAGAGAGAGAGAACCATGTGTTTTATTCCACAATGTGTTTCTGATTAGACCCCATCCCATGTATATTTTGGCAGGGGGGGCTAACATGGAAACGCAACCGAATAAACTGCCTAGCCCTTCCTAGAGATAAGCGCCTAAGTAAGACGCTTCTTGGCCGACCAATCCCCATCAGAGCCGACCAGATCACAACGGTAGCACTACTGTGGGTATTATTATCATCATCGAGTAACTGCGCTACTTTAATAAATGCACTCCGGGGGGGGTGGGGAATAACAAGGATATCATACCCTGTGCATACCATTTTAAGAAGTTAAAGGAACTGCATTTGCTTGTAATAATGTCTTGGCACCAGTGACTTTGAACCTGGACCTTTTGAATCAGGCTACATCTACTGAGCGGTGAAGGTCTGGGCGTGTCCTCAATGAGTGTTCCGAGTGTCCGCTGCTGAAGTCAATGTAAGGCCCAGTGGGGTCCAAGCATGCGCATTCATGCAGCATAACGAGAACCGCATGGAGAAATGAAATCCTCCCATCAGTCCTGTCCTTCATTTATAAAGAACTAAAATGTACTTTCAGTTTCAGCTCTTTTTCAGCCACATACAGTCGAATAAGGTCAAAGCCCTGCTGGAAACCCTTTATTTATTTTTCATTGTGTACATTCCCCGTTCCCTTTTTGAGGCCCACAACAGGCAGTGACCAACAAGGTTGTCATTTAGCATCTGGCATCAGTTTGTTTTAATATTTACTATTTAGCCAATTTGCACACTTTTTTCCAAAGCGACTTGTAGTGATGTTAGTCACCCTTACCACTAGGTTATCCTGCCCCTTTAATACCACCTGGCCGCTCATCACTGTTCTCTCTCTCTCTCTCTCTCTCTCTCTCTTTCTCTTTAGGTTCCTTGACCAATGGACAGCTGAACGGCTCAGGGTCGAAGGGCAGCCACAAGGAAGAGCGCTCCAAGAGCCTGGATGGAAGCAACAAGTATTCAGAAGACGGGCCTGCCAAGAAGAGGTAAGAGCTAGGAGTCTGTGGTGCTGCTGCTTGGTAGTGGGGGGGTCTGGAGCTCTGGACTCTCCCCCTTTTTATTGTATATCCAGAGAACAAAACATGTGTCATAGAAATAAAAAGAGAGAATACTGAAGTGACACAGAAAACCCTGCTGGTAATTCCATTAATTATAGAATTTGTAACTTTTTACTTTTCCCTCCATCTGTCTCGGGTTCTGTCTGTCTGTCTGTCTGTGTCTCTATCTCTCTCTCGCTCCCTCCACTCACCTCTCTATTTCCCAAGTCTTTTCATTGGGTTGGTAGGTTTGGAGAGGTGCAGTGTGTCCCTTATCCCAGTAATGGGAGAAGACAGTGTCAACAGAGGAATGTAAATAGTATCTTAGCTTAAGGAGCCATGGGGTCTGGTAATCGCCCTGAAACCCCCTTATAAGTCCTTTAAATGCCAATATCATTTCAGTTATTAGCCCCTTGAAGAAATATTGCATCTCCTCCATATTAATCATTTAGAAATGAAAGTGGATCCGCTCAGACAATAAGCTGTTAATTTCTTGGTAGTACGATTTACATTTATTCTTAATTAAAGTAAATCCCCACAAAGCTGCGTTTTCTATTAGGTGAGCGTTATTGGAAAATGGAATTAAAACTAAATAGGATTTTATTCGAATTGGCCTTTGCCAAGTTATGGAAGATATTGATACTGTAGGATATGCCTATCACCACTGCCATCTCTTCCGTTGATGGGTACGAACGTACGTGTGTGTGTGTGTGTGTGTGTGTGTGCGTGTGCGTGCGTGCGGCACATATGGGTGTGTGCTTTGCTAGAACTCCAATATCCAAAGGCACACAAACGCATAATTGTAGTAATTGCACACAGATATAATTATGAAGCTGTCTCCGCTCATGATTAGCCAAGTCGTACTGCTTGTAGGCTGAGTGTTTTGTACTATAAACACATGGACAGAACCCCTTCAAGGTGTGTGATATTGTGGTGTGTGTGTGTATGTGTGTGATATTGTGGTGTGTGTATACATATGACGCACACACACACAATAGAACAATTTGGATGTAAAACAATGAACAAACTCTGAACAAACCCAAACACACTTTGCTGTCATTCTCTTCGGGTCCTTTTTGATTTGAGAGGATTTTAATGAGGGCCACAAGTGCATGGTTGTTTTTAATTAGGGCCACGGACAAAGCCTTCAGTCTGCTGTTAATGAAACACAAAGCATAGACACAACTTGGCTGTGTGTACGTTAAAAGGCTTGCTCCAGTTCAGTGGGGGGTTGGGCTGGGCTAGTGGCCAATAGCTTCTCAATGCTAACCGATAAGAGAGACGGGAGAGAGAATTGATGAAAAGGGCAGAAATAATGAGAGAGAAGGACAGGTGCGAGTAGTTTCTGTTGTTGTTGTTGTTGGCAGGAAGCCCCGCCTTCCCAAGCCTTTGAGAGCCTTCTGTGTTTGTCTTCCCATGGTCCCAAGACAGACATAGCCTTGAACCTTTAAAGAGCCATAGCCTCAAACAGTATAGCCTTGAACTCTTAGTCTCGAACCACCATAGCCTCGAACCACCAGAGCCTTGAACAGTATAGCCTCGAACCACCATAGCCTCGAACCCTTTGCCTCAAACCATCATAGCCTCGAACTCGTACTATTGAAACCATAGCATTGAAACCACCATAGCCTCGAACCCTACCCTTGGAACGATAGCCCCAAACCCCATATCTCGAAACTCGAACCGTAGCCTCACACATAAGGCACTAATATAAATAACAGCAAAACACAAAAGTGCACATTCTCACACTGCGGTCACATTCATCGTAGACTCAAGAATGGCAAATGAGCTCAAATCTGGGTGAACAGGGTGTTTAAATTTCTTTCACTTCATATTTGTTTCGACCAATCATGTTGCTGGAGGCGGGGATCTGTAAGCGCGTAATTGCCGAACACAAACTCGGCCAGCAGTAATAAACTTAAAAAAGTGTCTGTAAAAATTTCAAATCAACACAGTGTAGATCTCCGTAATGAAATGGGAAACTTGCAGTCCTGGTTTCCGGCCCAGGCTCCGTGCCGTCTCCCCCCAGAAGTTCTGCTATAACATAGTAGGACTGCTGGGTCCCAGATTACCTTCATCGTAGTGTTCTAGCGACAGTGTTTTCCCCCCCCCATCTCTTACTCTTGTTATACATTGATTCTACATTTGTACAATGTGCTGAAGCTATGTTGGGAAGGATTTGTTTGAAATGACTTGCTGAACAAAGACGTCATCGTTTTTTAGTTTTTTTTCTTTCTCGCGGAGTAGTGAGTGTTGTTGAGTGGTGTTCAGTGGCCCACTAGTGGAGCAGAGTTTTTAGTGTCCATCATCCACTGGGGTGTCTCACTAAGCCTCTAATCAGCCCTAATGCCTCAATAGAAAATGAAACCGTCTTTGGACTTTGGACCGTGATATATAAAAATGATGTGCACTACGCTGCTGCATGCTAGTCAGCCAGATGTACATGTATATTCCACATTGTCCATTCATACCTTAATGTACTTTCTAAAGAGTCCCCCATCATACAGTCTGCCGACTGGCTCTTTCATGGGCGCACGGACAGGCGCAGGAGTCAGCAGTTAGCTGATGTGATACCTCATGGCGGGGGGAGCCGGGCCGTGATCCATTTGGCTGCGACTCATCTGATTAAAGATTACAAAGGGTTTTCATGGGGATGCCCACAGGGACTTGGCACGCACATCACTTGAAGTGAGTTGAAAAAAGAAGAGGAAAAGTCTATGCACACACGCACGCACGCACGCGCGTGCGTGCGTGCGTGTTGGTGTGGGGGGGGGGGGAGAATCAGGAGTTTAAGGCCCATTGTAAGAAGGATTGGCCCACTTGTGCAGACACCCCACCCACCACCACCACCCCTCATTGAACACAATAGTTCTGGCTCTCTTTGAGTCTATTCTTCCTCTGTTGTGTCAGCCAAGACACATAGTCACACACTGCACTCAGCTGCTCTGGCTTTCTTTACACACACACACACACACACACACACACACACCTCTCACAGCATAATGCACTACACATGCATACACATGAACTGATTTCACCCAGTTAATGGAGGGGGGAGGGCTTCAAACGACTATTGATTGAATTTAAATGGTGGCTTTGAAGTGGCCTACGTACAGCAAAACATACCACGACCTAGCGGCGCTGCTGCTCTCCGCCACGCACATGTATGTACAACACAGTCATCTCGCATAAATCTGTTTTGCTGCACGATGCCCTTGGAGCACACACACCCACGTGGGAGGTTTTTTTGCGGTCGAAGCCCCGCCCACTTTCCTCAAAGCCCCTCGCCATGTGTTTTCTATAGATCGCTCCTACTGATAAAGTGCACTTGACTTGGGGGGGTGTGTGTGTGTGTGTGTGTGCGTGGCAGGGCCACTGAGACAAAGACATCACGTGAAAGGAGTGTTGGTCTTGGTGATTCACGAGCCTGTGGATACACATGGCTTAGGAGGCAGCTGGATTGTAGCAGAGATGTAGACCCTAACCCGAACCGTAAACTGCTGTATATCTCTCTTACTGTATGTCTCTCTTCCTCTGTATGTTCCGAATTGTGTCGCAAATCTCACCCGTGGACAGACAAAAGCAGTCCGTCCTACACCTGTTATTGCTATTGAGCCTCTAGTCACCAAGTGGTGTGATATTACCCTCTGGTTTTCCCGCTCTTTGAACTTTTTTTAGCTGGTGTTTCACCTAGCGCACCTGACTCTGTCAACACATTACTGTGAGATCTCTGCATGTAACTGACATTTTCACTCTAGTATTTCAGTTAATTAAGTATTTCACATCCATTGGGCTACAGAACCACCAACGTACAGGCAGAAGGGACTGTAGCGCAGATTAGCCATGTTCTAACTTCAGCTTGTGATGAATGATTCGAAACAATACGCACACTGTAGATTCAACACACAATTCAAACAATACACATGCACAAGATTATGCACAAGAAAGAAGTTATGTATTTTATTCTTTGTGTGTAACTTTGCTAATCTTTTTCTTTCTTTTTCTCTCCTTCCTGTGGCGACTGGGGGTCATGTGTTACTGATTTATATGGAGTTCATGTGATGCCATTCTGTAGCGTTTGTAAATCCTTTGTGAATTCCAGTTTCATGCCTCCGATAGAGCCGTGCTTTGTGCTGGATTTCCTTGAAACAGCATTTAGCATGCTAGTGTTTAGTGTTTGACCGCTCAAACGTCATCGTGATATTAATATTTCTCTTTCATGATTCTCAAACTGGTTTCAGAATGGCTCAACTGTTGGAACAATGTTCCTGCTGTCGATCGCTTTGCTCCGAGCACTTTTTTTTTTATGTGAAGTACTTGCTCTCACCGCAGAACACTACTTCTTGAATGCCAGGACTACAGCTCTTTAGTGTGAAAAGGGCCAATCTGTAAAAGATGGCAATCATTGAACCAGTTAACTACAGCGTGAAAGGGCGAGAGTTCTGTCTTTGTGAGTGAGTGAGTGAGTGTGTGTGTGTGTGTGTGTGTGTGTGTGTGTGTGTGTGTGTGTGTGTGTGTGTGTGTGTGTGTGTGTGTGTGTGTGTGTGTGTGTGTGTGTGTGTGTGTGTGTGTGTGTGTGTTGCTGCATCTCTGACGATGATGCTCGCGAAAGCATTGAAAACATTATTGGGTCACTTTAGTCCATTCTTTAACTCAAACAACATCGCTCACAGATGAGAAAAGAACCCCCTTTTGTTACTCATTACCGCTGAGATTACAGCTACTGAAAAAGACTCATCGTGACTCATTCTGCAACAGTAAACAAATATCTAATAAAGCTAATGAATGTCACCACGGCGATGTTGTTTTTCTTTTTCTTTTTTTTTCAGTGGCGACGGCCTCTTTGTCTCGGCTCTTTTGTTCACCGTCACAGTCATGTGTTCCAGGCCCGGCGGCCCTTTTAAAAGCACGGCTATCGCAGCCCCATCTTGATTAGACTAAAGGCCAAACACAAAAGCCTACCCCTGCTTCTGGTGTTTATTGACCCTGCCTGCCTCTGGTCAGCCTATACCAGGGGCTGCTTTATCGGGATGTATAGGGGTCAGCCGAGTTCACCATCAGTGGGGGGGCGGGGCGGGGGGCTGGACGTTGACTGCTAACGGAGCATTAAGTTTAAGTGCAGGCTTTGGGTCTTGTGTGTGTTGGCGAACGGAGTCACAAGATGGTGTCCGTCAACAGACGAGGCTTGGGAAGGAGATGCGTTGTCCTCTGTGAACTTGTATGTGTGTCTGCCATTGGCTGTGTGTTTACCCCTTGGCCGACCAGCATATGGGTTTTCTCCGGCCGTAAATACATTGAGGTTGTTTATTGACATTGTGGCCGTCCCTAGAAGCCTAGGTTTTCATACCGCCGTCGTTCCTCAACAAAAACAGGTGACTATCAACCCTAACCCATTTTTACAATCAAGAACATGACACGTTAGTTTCATCAACTGTGGAGATGGCTTTCCTTTCTATCTGTCCCCCTATCGGGCATCTCCCCTTGCTTTAGTTTCATTTAAATAGGCATGAGAATAGCCAAGGTTATATTTAAACGTACACACACACACACACACACACACACACACACACACACACACACACACACACACACACAGCCCCTTTGTGTGTTACCCTTATCTCAAATGAATATCGGCCCTCATGACTGGCTGAAGCGTTTGACACCAGAGACGCTACGGACCATCATGCATTGCTCTCAATGACTCGCATTTGTCTTGTCGTCCGGCCAGAGGCTTGTACAACTGTATAAACGCTCCAAAAAATGAGCCCCCAAGTATTACTGGCTAACCGCTGTTATTCAGTACTGTCCCCGGTGGTGTGTGTGTGCTTTGTGGAAGCCACAAACTGAGGAGCGAACGTAGTGAGGACAAGGTGGGGATCTGATGTTCCTGTTTGACTTGTCAGCAACCCTGCCTCGTGCGTGCATGTATGCGTGCATGTGTCCGTGTGTGTGTTTGCGTGTGCGTGTCGGGGGTCAGAAGGGCAGACTAAGGCTGTCTCCCGAGTGAATTCAGACAGAAAAGCAATAAACACTCTAGGACAAAGGAGAGGTTTACACTCACACACACACACACATACACATACACACTGCTGTTTACACTGCACACACACACCATCATTCTTGTGGGTGCGGGGTGATTTTCGTTTTTTGTATAGTTTCAAACACTTTTTGTACTTTTAAACGTGTTGTCCATCTCTTCGGGTGGACATAAACCATGTGCCCGCCCTAATTGTTTTTAATGATATTCCTTTTTCACAACCCTGCAGTCCCATACTTTTAATAATTTAAGCTGGACTCCAACTCTGGGCTTTTAAGATTTTAAGATGCCAGTGTGATATAACCTTCATGCAGAAGTAGGCGTTTGAGATCAGACGACGTTGTAGTGTAAACTTATTATTGTAAACTTATTTTCGTATAAATTTTATCGATCCGCTTACCGTTCACGTGAGCAGCCGTTCGCTCAAACTCAGTAGGCCTAAAGAGAGTTAAGACATAAGTAAATATAATCCGGCAGATCATCGTTTCTTTACTGTGAAACGGACTGAACTCATTGACATTTCAACGATGCGCCTCCGGAGGGACTAGAGTACCGCAGTGTGTGCGCAGCAGAGTTAAATCCTTCGGCGGGAGCACGAGCTCGTTCATACATCCATGGTTATTATTCTATATCTAATTAAAACGGGTATTTAAATGAAGTCATGAAAAGACCAACTGGTCCGACCGCAGTTACTGACTGGGGTGAAGAGCGCTGTTGAGAATTGTGAACCAGATTAAATGAAAATTATTAAATTAATGATTAAATGTTTTGGGAAACTACTCGTTGTTTAACATTTGTTAATTAGGCCTATTGAAAGCATGGTCTAATTGTTATATGTATATTTCTATCAATAGTGCATGGCATGCTTCCGCAATTTAAAAAAACAACAACATTTAACCGACTTACTATTTCTGGTTCCGACCAGTTCGACCGGTCGTGAACATCCCTAGTCATATTTAGCATACCCTGATATCTTCCATCACCACACAAATGTTCATTTACCTGTCACCAGTGACGCATCTGAAAGACATCTCAAGTCGCAGGCCCACATAAACCGGATTTTTCAAATGGTGCGTGCACATAAATACTTGCAGATCCCTCACTCTCGTGCACATAAACACGCAATGATGGGCGTGCACAGGGCTCACACTGGCAAAATATGCCTGCTAGCATACAGCTAGCACTGCTCACGTACACACACACACACACACACACACACACACGCAGTCTCAAACAGACCCAGCTGCAGCTGAGGTAGTGGTTCTATCAGGACCATGTGGGCCATCTGGATCCAATAAGAGCAGGCCTGGAGGTACAGCCTGGATCAGTGTACCCCTACTGACAGACCCCTACCTCACCACCACCACCACCACTACCACACAATGCCAAAGCCGGATGCTCGGTGGACTATAGCATTACTACCTATCGGTTAAGATCTTGTCGTGTTCAGCGAGGGAATGAGTTCACTTTTCAAATGAATACTCCCTTATTCATCTATCGTTCTTCCTTGCATGCTCTCTCCCTCTCCCCCTCTCTCTGTCTCTGTCTCCCTTGTCTCCCTCTCTTCCAATCTATGTCTGTCTGCGCGCCGGATGTCTTGATAAGTGTGCTGAAGTGTCTGTGGCCTTGGAATGCCTTTGAAGCTGTAAGTGGACCAATGCAAGCCCCACGATAAGCCTCCATTTCCACCAGCTTTGTCAGGAGAGCGAGCGAGGAAGGGAGTGAGTGAGTGAGAGATGGAGGTAGAGGTAGAGAGAGAGAGAGGTAGAGAGAGAGAGGTAGAGAGAGAGAGGTAGAGAGAGAGAGAGGTAGAGAGAGGTAGAGAGAGAGAGAGAGGTAGAGAGAGAGAGAGAGAGGTAGAGAGAGAGGGAGAGAGAGAGAGAGAGAGAGAGAGAGAGAGAGAGAGAGAGGTAGAGAGAGAGAGGCAGAGAGAGAGAGGTAGAGAGAGAGAGAGGTAGAGAGAGAGAGAGAGGTAGAGAGAGAGAGAGAGAGGTAGAGAGAGAGGTAGAGAGGTAGAGAGAGAGAGACGCCATGGACCCCTGGAGACTGAGGCAAGATAATCTATTGGTCGAGTACAGCTCGGGGGCCCGAGAAAGACAGGAAGCTCTCCTTCCAATAACCCCTACACACACACACACAAGGTTCAACGTGTTTATGAAAAAAAGCTAAATTCAT
Organism: Trachyrincus murrayi; assembly: GCA_900323305.1. Taxonomy (NCBI): domain Eukaryota; kingdom Metazoa; phylum Chordata; class Actinopteri; order Gadiformes; family Macrouridae; genus Trachyrincus; species Trachyrincus murrayi. The sequence continues at coordinate 8,598 of OOFB01032103.1, read as the reverse complement.
CGCTTCAATAATTTATATGGGGACCAGACATCGATTAACACAGCGGGTCGATGAACTCATGCCTACCCTCCCCTCTCTGACTGCCACCGCCCGTCGTCGG
>OOFB01032101.1:0-10825 GCA_900323305.1 Trachyrincus murrayi | reverse complement strand
GTGGTAGGAATTCAGAATGCGGGAGTGAATGGGGAGTAAGCATTCCATTGTACTTGTTACATATGGCAAATAAAGAAATCTAATCTAGATTTTAGATCTAAGATCTAAACCGGTTTATTGTAGTGGTTGAGCTTGTTTGAACAGGCAGAGCAGGTGGTATGTGCTCACATGCTAGCGCTCCTCCTGAGTGTGTGTGGTGGTGGCTGGTTTAACCTGTGGGCCTTGATTGGCCAACGCCCCACAGGTGTGCAGCCTCACCCAGCCTGACTCTGACCAGGTGAGGCTGCTTAAACCAGCCACCAACCACACACACACTCCACACATCCCCAACGCCAAATTGAGACTGGGGAGAATCACCAGCTGAAACCTACTCCCTCATCCAAAAAACAACCCCCAACCCCATTGTCCCCACACCTCCCCAGTGTGACCCGCCGGGGTGTCGCTGGACTTGGCAGTTCATGGTTGTCTGGACGGGCTGGGAGGAGGCCCGACAGCTGGGCCGTGGCGGTAGCTCCTTGGAGGGCCCGAACAGCCCTCTGTAGGGCCACCCTCCACCACTGCGTCGAGGCATCATCCTCCTTCCTGGGGCCTTGGGCTGCTGTGCTGGCTGGCAGAGGCGTGGCTGGACCTGGGCTGCTGCGGGCTAGATCCAAGGGCGGCTAGCCACAGACGGTTGCTTGTAGCGGTCGCTGCACTTCCTCCGCTGGGCTCCGCCATCGATGCCGTCGGGGAAAGGGCTGGTGCTGGAAGGTGGCTGCTAGCGCTCCTCCTGAGTGTGTGTGGTGGTGGCTGGTTTAACCTGTGGGCCTAATTGGCCAATGCCCCACAGGTGTGCAGCCTCACCCAGCCCCAGAGTCTAATCAGTCTAACTCTGACCAGGTGAGGCTGCTTAAACCAGCCACCAACAACACACACACACTCCACAATGACACTTTCTCACTTAGTTTATAGTAAATATATGTCTGTCTAAATATTAGACCGACAATATAAGAGAACTGTTTACCGCTAAATGCCAACTAAAAGGTAATTCCTGTTCAATCGTATTGAGCTTTATTTGAACAATGATATCAGTCAGTGTCATCTTATGACTAATCAAAACTCACTTATTGAACCCCAAATTATGGAACAATTGTGTTCAATTCAATTGTGTACATGGTACAATATTTATGACATGCATTTAGGGAAGCACATGTGAAAAAATATATTTTTTAAATGTTTAATAACAAGCATAGCGTAAGAACAATGCATGTTTAAAAAAATATATGCGCAAATGTATCTATTCATAATACACTTTACGTTCACCTAACCTCAGTATTAAACATTGACACAATTCAGTTCAGTCTGCCACAACACTCAAACACAACACAAACCTACTCAATGCATTAGATCCATGGGAACAAAACAGTCCTACGTGTTGAGTTTTCATGAAGTCTGACACACAGATAGAGCGGTTGGTTGGAGGTTCATCTCTGAATTAGCTTATTTTAGATATAAAAAAGGGAATTTGTTAATATCTATCAAAGCAGGACAAGAATCTGAGGAGGCTTATTTTTTTCAATGTCCAATCTTTTCTTAAGTATGTGGAATAGAACTGAATACCAACCCTTATTTAAAAAGTATTCCCTTCCCAGTACATTATTTTTCCATTCTTGTTTGGAACAAAAACAAACTCTTGATTCAGGACGGATGATCTTCGTCACTAATGTTATAAGCGCTCTGTACCGATGGCATCATTTCAATAATAATAAGTACATTTCTCCATCCATAAATCCGTACAAGCTTGGTTGTATCTAGATATATAGTCAGATTCCATTTTGTATAAATCACCGGGATTATAATAGATCACATGATAATCTGATAATCCCGGAGGTCACATAGGAGGCCCATTTTTCAATAGAGGAATCTAAAAAGAGGAAGTCTGTGTTTTTCCATATTTTAACAACAGTCCCTGTGTCCGTAGCTTGACAAGTCTCTGGTGTCCCCGGCGTGCCTCTCAGTACCCTGCTGGGTACCCTCCCTTTCTGGGGTCGGATTCTGCACAAAGTTGGTCCCCCTGCCGCACCACCGCCTGGACCACCGAATCAGGCACGGACAGCAGCTCAGTCACATGGTTCTTCTGGGTCAGCCCTTCTAGTACTCTCTGGTAAGACATCAACATCACCATCATCCATATCATCTTCATCATCACAATCATCAGTATCACCATTACCCTCACCGTCATCTTCATCACTTCATTAACATAATTGTGGTTAGTGATTATCAGACCATATTGTTATTGTTATTAGTTGTCCGTTATTTATGTAATTATTTGTTTGACCACCCTTCAGTCTTCAGCTCTACTGTATTTTACTAATAAAGTAAATAAAGTCAGAGATCGCTGAGACGCACCTTTTCAAAGCCCTGCTCCACCACGGTCATGTTTGGGTTGAGTTGGTTGTGAACTCGAGGTTCTGTGACTGCTTTCTTTAGGTCGTAGTTGAAGAACAGCGAATTCAGGATCACCTGTGAACAGCAAAAGTAAATACACAAATACTGTGATATTGTGTACATCAAAGCTATGCCAAAAATGTGTGTGTGTGTGTGTGTGTATGTGTGTGTGTGTGTGTGTGCATGGGCGCGTGTGCGTGTGCATGCTTACTAAGGCAGTGGCTGTGGTGATTTTTGTACCCCCAGAAGCTCCAACCACCATTTTAACTTTGTTGTCTTTGTCGAAGATGATGGCAGGACACATGGAGGAGAGCGGCCGCTTGCCTGAATAAAATGATAAACCAGCATTGTTGGGCGGACAGTTTTATCAATACAATTATCCTTTTAACCGCTTTGATAGAGTACATTTTGAGCCATCATCAGCCATTCGAGCCAATACATGTGTCCCTTTCACCCACAGAAGAAAGGCTCAAGTGACAGTATCTTATTAAGAGCAGTTTGGGTTTAGGTGCCCCGGCCAAAGAGCAATCCTGCGATTGAACCCATACTGCGGACAGCCTGTTGTACCCCCTGCCAGCCATTCCCTCCCTCCCTCCCTCCCTCAAGCCTTGCAGTCAAGTCGTCTGTTTCTGCGGTGGCCAAACCTGGTTGGATGAAGTTGCTTGGCGATGGTGGGACTCCAAAACCGTTGGTTATATGCGGGGAGCCGAAGTCATCCATCTGGTCATTGAAGATGATGCCGGTTGACTTGGACATGACCTTTGAACCAAAGCTGAGGAATGTGGGAAAGGTGAGAAAACATCACAGTAATAGCAGATCTGAATAATCAGATTTCCCTTTTAGTGAAACTCTTTTGCAGCTGTCCATAAAGCGAGTTCCCCGTCTATTAGACATGCATGGTTGACTGATGAGCCCGCGTGCGTTTGACCTGTCAAACCATCACCAGTCTTACTATAAATTAATGGTGCTGGTGGCTGCCACGGCGCTGCCGTCCTCGGCGATGACGGACAGATGTGCTGTTCCGTGGTTGTCCGGGACAAAATACTCTGGCTCGTAGTAGCTGTCTGGATGGGTTGTGTCATCTGTGATTTTGCTCCTGATGCCATCGGCAAAGTAGTCCGAGGTCATGTTGTGGATGAGCTGAGGAGAAGGTAGCGGAGGTTTAAAGATGGGAACCGGTTCCACGTAATGGTCCCCCTCGTTCCTATGTGTTGCGCAATAACAACAGCAGAAAAAGTCCCCTGATGCCTCTATGCTCAAGCACCATACTGGCGTAATCATGAGTCATTATGGAAACTGACTGGAGATTCTGCAACTATTTGCGAGAAGTGGCCAATTCCCTTAAAATACACTTAATATACACTTGTGTAAAACGAGTGTAAAAGTATTACTTAGCAAGATGACATTGCAGACTGGGAGATTAACACTGAATCAACATTTACAAATTATAGTTAGGTGTGGGCAGTTCCCACGAAATCCCAACAAATTGGCCTTTCCACAGTATCTGATCAAATGTAAACAAAAGATAAACTGATTTAAATCCAAACAACAGATTAAAGTCTGTAAAGTGGATTATAACTCAGCTGACCCAAGAGTGCCCTTAAGCAAGGCATGTTGTTGCCATGGTGTAATTAAGAGTGTTAGAAGAACATGTGTAACAGCAGGAATGAGTGTTCCAGCTTTCGTAAGTTCCATTCATATCTTAGAAAAAGACGCTTACATCGGTAATATTCAAATAACGGGGGTCTCCGAGTTTGCTCCTCTTGGCATAAGCGAAGCGAAATGCTTCCAAGATGCGGTGGTAGGTCAGGGTCTTCTGTGCCGCCGTCGAGACGCTGGTACCAGTGAAGTTATAGCCTACAACGTATCCACAGGAAGACACACATCCTATTAACGGCTGGTACCAGTGAAGTTATAGCCTACAACGTATCCACAGGAAGACACACATCCTATTAACGGCTGGTACCAGTGAAGTTATAGCCTACAACGTATCCACAGGAAGACACACATCCTATTAACGCACGTAAGACAACAGCAACTTTCCTTCGTCGTGACACCAGAAGAGTTTTCTCAATTTGATAACTCACAAAAAGCCTTTCAGCGAATGTACAGTCAGCGGATCTGTGATGTTGAATCAGGTGGAATCGCAAAAATCAGATGAACACAAAGAGCAAAGCAGCTTCAGAGCATATCGTGAAACAAAACAGGTTTGCTTTTGTTTTTCCTCAACAGAAGGTCTGCGTAATGGTAGATCGGCTCAGGCTGAGTGACGCATACGTTTTAAATAGTGTTTTTCAACAGGTCGGGGAGGAAGAGTCTCCCGCTGTCAGGGCCGTCGCTCACCGTCTACTATGTTGAGTATGAGGGCCAGCACGGGGCCGCTGGAGGGGGCGTCTGGGACGTACATGGTGTAGTCACCCACATTGAGCTTCGGTGGACTCTCATTCAGCACGGGCTGGTACTGCAACAAGTCCTCCAAAGTGATGATCCCGCCTGAACACACACACACACACACACACAGGCATGAACACACACACACACACACACACGCACACACACAAACGCTCACTTAAGTCAATTCAAAGTCGAGGTCAACTATTTCCTCACTGTCCATCATTTCTAGGGCTCTGTAGACAGAACTGTTGGCAGTGATAAGTCATTAAGAGTGATCATTCATGTCCAAATGGCTCATGTCTTGGTTCATTTGGACAGTAATGAGTGTCGTGTGCAGCTAAGGTACCCGCTTGCTGGACGTCTTCCACGATACTGTGCGCCATGGAGCCGTTGTAAAAGGCATCCGCCCCTTCCTCCGCTATCCGCTGGTACGTGTCCGCCAATTTGGGAAATCGAACAATATCGTTTTCTTTCAGGATGTTTTTCTCCGAGTCACAAAACACTTCACTGGAACAGGAACACGAGGACAAGAGCAGAGAACATACTGTGAGATGTTTACCATGATGTTAACTTCAAGATGGACCGTTGAAGACCAGAACACTGGTCTTTTTACCACCCTGGTTATTTCTGTAGGAATCGATAGTGATATAGTGTGTATATTTAGATCTTATGGGTTAAGCAGAAAAAAAAGTGATCTTCTTACAGTACTGAATGCAACATCAGACGAGTGCAAACATTTCATATGTAAAGAAAACATCCAGTACTTTCTTCTATCTTCTATCTACTGGCCTATGTGTGTATTATCTCCATCTGATTGCTCACCACAGGATGGCATCTCGCTGAATCGACTCTTTGCTCTTGAAAATGGCGTGTGCCAGGGCCTTTCCTACGGGGAAGCCTTTGCGGGCCAAGACTATGCTTGGCTGGAACAGCTCCTTCCATGGCAGCCGGCCATGTCTCTTGTGTGCCATCTCGTAGCCACGGATCTCCCCCGGAATGGCGATGGACAATCCGCCTGTCGTGCAGAAAAAAAAGCAAACCCATTGGCTTCAGCCCATTTGAAATCTCCCCCCCCCCGCCCCCCCCCCATGTTCTGGTGTAAGCCCATGCTTACATGTCCTGAACATGGAGCCGATGCAGTGTAGCGGGAGATCAACTGTGCTCCGCTGTGTTTGACAGGAGGAAATAACTCAAGGGTATCGGGGGCGGGGGATGGGAGGAAGTACTCTGTACTCATCCCTGACTCATTCTGCTGATACCAATATGTGCGGTCACTAGAATTACAGCGGCTGCAGCAAAATTACAGTGCAAGGCGGTGGCTCCAGTCTAGTTTGAACAGGGTTTACCTTTACGAGAGAGCTGGGTGTTATTGCCGAACATATCTTCAGTGGCATTCATAGGCGCTGTCTCTCTGGCGTCTATGGTTTCAACTTGACCTGTTGAAGGAGGACAGGAGCACGACGAGGAGGACAGGAGCGCGATGAGTGTCTCATGGTAATGGCGTGGGAAGTGCCTGGTCACGGTGCACAACGGACAGTGGACTGGACTCACCGGTGGAAGCGTTGTAGATGACAAAGAAGAAGCCCCCGCCGATGCCCATGCTGTGAGCGTTCTGGAGGCCCACACAGAGCAAGGAGGCGATGGCCGCATCCACGGCTGAGCCGTTCCTCTTCAGAATGTCCCTGGGAACCAACGACACACATCGAGACGACGCACAGATGGGCTTTAACGTAACGTTTTTTTAACGTAGCCACACACAGTCAGGAGGTGATTATGTTGGCATCTGAAGGACATCACTCAGCTTAAAACAGCAACATATGCACGTACACAACGACTGTGTGGAAATACATACAAAATAACTAATTCACACACACCGACACATACACATTAGCAACAAGCCTTGCTTGAACTTTTCATTGGGGGAAAAACGAATGCCTCCATCAGTGATTCCGTTGCCGTAGGCGACCTACCTCCCCACTTCTGAGCATGTGCCAGCGTCGGCGGCCACGGCGGCCTTGGAGTATAAGTGGTCCGTGGGAGCGGCGATATTCCTCTTCCCCATCCCCAGGAGCAGCCCCAGGAACAGGCCCGCTGCAGCCACCACCACCAGCAACACCACCAGCCCGGCAACCAGGGACTTCCTGACCATTTTCCTGCCCAGCAACGTTCAACAACACAGCCAACGAAGAAGTTTAGACAGTTAGGAAGCGTACGCACTGTTCTTCCTCCCCACCACGACCACCACCACACAGCAGAAGGTGGAGCAGAGTGACCGCCTCTCTGCTCCAGACGTCCATCCTTATAATCATGGCGGCGCTCGTCATCATTTTTAGCTGTTGTCACCAAAGTCGTCACAGGCAACCCGCACAATTGCACAAACAGGCACAGCGTGGGGAGATCATATGGTAGTAGTTCTGACTGACCGTGTGGTTAATGCAGGTTTCCTAAACTTGGTGTGTCGTCAGTGACGTAAACTTGGTGTGTCATCAGACTTTAAACCAGAAGATGAATACACACACACACAGCTGGGAGTCCTTGAATCTAACCGCATAAGTATGAAGGATAATATGTTAAATGTCAAATATGTGCATCTTTACTAGACTCAAAAATTGGGAAGTGGGAACGAATACCATTATTGTGTTTCATTTCATTGAGTTGAATCCCATTTCACTTTTGTGTAATAATAGAGCCGTGTGCATTTGGAAAACCTTCATCACTCACACAAAAAACTAAAAATCACCAGTTGTCATTTTGAAGCAAAGGCCCTCAGGTCTGTCTCTCTACCGCCTCTCTGAAACACTCAGCCATAGACCTGGCAGGCTGGCAGTGGAGGTGAGGGAGAGCTGTTTACAAATGCAGACAGCATTCAGAACCGACTTGGGCCCCCGTGATTGGCTCTGCCTGAAGCTCTGCTCTGCACAATAGCATTGTCACATTCTATTTGGCCTCCTCCTCACACCAAATGAAATGCCTGGGACTTCTGAGACTGTACCCAGCAGTGGCACCGGGGGCCCTCCCAGTGACATGGCTCTTCACAATGGTACATATTATACAACCACCAGCACAAACCGGCACATCCACTCTTACAATCCATTTGGCTGTGTGTGTGTGTGTGTGTGTGTGTGTGTGTGTGTGTGTGTGTGTGTGTGTGTGTGTGTGTGTGTGTGTGTGTGTGTGTGTGTGTTGTCTCCAACGCGTAGACCTACAGTGTTTAATGTGTGCCAGCATCATGACATTCTGCTGTCCTCAACAATCCTTTCTTTAAATTAAAGACACATTTACTAAGTCAAGATTTTGGATGATTCAACTGGTTGCAAAGTGTCTGCTTGCCAAAAAAAAAAAAGTCAAAGGAAAATACACAAAATAACGGCATTTTTTTTATTTGCAGGCCTAATGCCTAATTTATTGAATGTATTTTTTTTTCTTCCAAAAAAGTCAATCACGAGTTAATATTAAACAACTCGTCGCTATGTCGTGATATCATGTTTGTTTTTTTTATTCTCTTTTATCGTCTCGCAGGAGACTCAACAGCACGACGCGCTGTGATTGGTCGGACGGGCGCCGCCGCACAAACCTGAACAGCATCCTTCAGCACGCGCACGTCCGCCGCCGCGACAGAAGACGGAGACGACAGCGCTCGTGCTCCGTAACGTAACGGCACCCCGTCGTGTAACGTCGGCGACGTTCACGCGCCGGAGTCGAGAGATGCGTCGTTTTGCTCCGGAGCGCAGAGAGAGCCAGTCTGACGGTGGACGCGCAGCGGGGGTCACGCCGAGCGGACAGGGCAGTGGTGTGTTCTACATGAGGCTGTTCTAAGGCGTGTGCATGTGGTTGTTGTTGTTGTTGTTGTTGTTGTTGTTGTGCGTTCAGTGTCTTTATAGAGGCGCCTGCTGCCAAATTCCGTTCTGCGTTGTTTGTAGGAAAAAATTAACATGGGCTCCAGACTCAGCAGACAGAGTAGTCTGGACAATGAGAATTTCACAAAGAAGCGACGCAAGCATCTCGATAGCACCGGACAAAGCGACCGGGGCGACCGGGGCGACCGGGGCGGCGGCGGCGGCGGCGGCGGAGACTTTCTGTTCGCGCTGATGCTGAAATCCGACAAGCTGCCCGGGATGCTGCGGAGAGCCAGCAGCCCGTACACGAGGCGCGTGGCGTGGATCAAAGAGATACAGAAGCTGCTTCGTGATCGCAGAATAGAGCAGGCTACCGACGTGCTCAAACTGTTAAGGAAGGTAAGAGCGAAGTGCATTATTGGGGTTAGATCACGGGTCACGTTGAACCAACGCAAAGTGCATTTTTTTTTTCAGGTTCACCAATTGGTAAACAACAAAATAAGGAAAACAGAAAATAGGATTCGGTTTTTGCTGCAGCATCACCCTCTGGTATTCCATGGCAACAAACCTTTGGCTGTCAAATGCACACGAGACCGCTCAGTTGTGTTAGATTTTGATTATTTAATTGATTTGCAAAGGACCACACTTCATGGGTGATTGGATTAGGTCTGGCTATCCACAGGTGCCCCTGCTGCAGCCTAGCCTATCCACCAAGAGGACACTGTTACACTGTCACTGCACCACTGGTCCAATCTGTTACCTCCTCTCTCTCCAGCCCTGCCTGTCACCTGATCCATCCATTTTTATTTTGTTATTTTTGGGGTGGTTTTTGAATGTTATTTTTAACCTCACTGCAAGCTGAAGTATACAAGTATACAGTATGCACATGTGACCGGTTAATTTCTGCGTTGTGTTCAATGAATGGATTCAGTGTTGTTCTCTGGCGACAGGTTCATTTCTGCACAGAGTGAAACAGACAGTGAATCTCTAGGCAAGGCTCTCACAAGAATCAGCTAGTCTGTAATACAAAATGTGCACTATTTTAACATGCTCGCCACAAAGTTAGCTAGCTAACGGGATATGAAAAATGATCTGTCATAAAACAGTAATAACAAAATCTCACCAGAGATTGCATCAACATGTAAACAGAACTTTGTATGGCTCATACCAACGATGGTAAGGCCTATTATTTACAATAAAACAAATAAAAGAATTAGAGCACAGGAATGCATACCTTTTCATTGAGACCACCGGACAAGAGAGAACGAACAATGGAGATTGAACAGGTTCGCGGGGCATGGATTCAACCATTATACAATCTTTTTTTAGTGCACAACTTAGAAGCTGCAGGACATATGAAACCATTGCATGTTCCTATACAGCAATGCAGAAACATATTAAAAGGAAAACAACATATTATAACCCATATGACTAAATAAAAGAAAATAAATAAAGTCCCCTCAACCTGTGACCTGGTGACCCAGTCCTCTACCCAAATAAGGTGCATCCTGTCTGTATGTGAGTGTGTGTGGGGGGGTTATGTGTGGAAGGGAGATGTGGTGTAATTATATTCATTCTGTTACACACACTCATACCGAGATGTGCTGGGTATGTATAATATCATTCTACCGTAAGATCTGCTTATGAACGTCTATCTTCAGAGAAAGGTAGTAGAACTACATCTTCCGTACGTTCAGTGCTTCTCATGAACGTAGTGTCTGAAAACAGAAACCAGAAATCAGCTTCCGCTCATTTCCTCTCACCCTCTTCACATCTCTTCCTCCTCCCCATCCTACTGGGTGGTCTGATGCAACCCATTACCCCCCGCCCCCCGTAGTGGACCTGTCTCCCAGCAGGGTGTCTCTACATAGTGGACCTGTCTACCTGCAGGGTGTCTCTACATAGTGGACCTGTCTACCTGCAGGGTGTCTCTACATAGTGGACCTGTCTCCCAGCAGGGTGTCTACATAGTGGACCTGTCTACCTGCAGGGTGTCTACATAGCATATTTTGGGCTGTTTGGTGTGACTGATCATGTCTAGCCTAGAGGAGACAAGTCATATTGCATGGTTGTAGCCCCACTTGATGGATGGTTCCTGTGGTCACCCAGGTGATGGTGGTGTGTGTGTGTGTGTGTGTTGGGGGGGGGGGGGGGGGGTGGGGTGTTTT
>OOFB01032091.1:2101-16942 GCA_900323305.1 Trachyrincus murrayi | reverse complement strand
GAGAGTCATGGGTTCGATCCCCGGGTCTGCCACCATTGTACCCCTGAGCAAGGTACTTAACCCTGAGTTGCTCCAGGGGAATGTCCCTGAAATAGTTAAGTACTTGTAAGTCGCTTTGGATAAAAGCGTCCGCTAAATGTAAATGTAAATGATGGACATTCCCCTGGAGCAACTCAGGGTTAAGTACCTTGCTCAGGGGTACAATGGTGGCAGACCCGGGGATCGAACCCATGACTCTCCGGTGCTCCGTCTGGAAGCACTGTTCCTTACCCACTAGGCTACCATCACAACCACTGACTGAATCACAACCACTGACTGAATCACAACCACTGAGCGAATCATAACCACTGACTGAATCACAACCACTGACCAATCACAACCACGGTTCTATCGTGTTTAATTAAAACTGATACTAGCTCCATACTTTGACATCTTCTAAGTTGGTCTTTCTTAGCTGTACCGAGATCAAAGTATAATAATGTGAGAAACATCCATGTCTTTTTATATAACTGGCCATACAGGACTGTATTTCAAAGGAGTAGTCCTTTTAAACGTGTACTGGTTTTTTCCGTGCCTGAAACAATATTCTGAGGCAAGGACATTGTTTGTATTTAATCATTTAGGACTTAGTAACTTGTTGAAATGGTTTTCTTTTCTGATAAAGAACTATCGAGTAACATCTGTACGAGTGTGACTCTAAACACCGGCCAGGGCTCTGTTTGTTCAGCAAACAGTTTGGGAACCAGAAATGCTGCCAAATCCACCCGTCTTATGGGAAAAGCTTCCCTCTTAAATAAATAAATTAATATTGGACAAATGGCCCCGAAGCCCAGACAAGGATTCCTACATCGTAGCACTCAAACGCTACATTTGGAAATGTTTATTAAAATTACCTTGAAAGAGCTTTTACTGGACTCGTCCCAACATGTCTAGACTAGATATTGTTGTCCATGTTCAATTTAAAATGTTCCAACTTTCATGTACTTACTGCTAAGCTTTCTAACTTTCTAGCTGTTGCGTGCGATATTGGTAAACAACACTAGTTAGTGTATTAGTACAAAAAAAGGGTTACCTAACAAATCTACATCCTAGACGTTTTTTCCTAAACATTTCCTGTGAAAAGAGTGACCCAGTCTCAATCGTCAACACCTTTCCCCACCGCCATTTTCAAGTTAATTTACTTTTGTTGATGTTGTTGGCGCCCGCCCGCCTCTTTTTGACAGACAGGGCTCAGAGTAAACGAACAGCATAATAAGTACCTACAGGTCTCGCTCGGAGTACATTCTTTCAAAAAACAATGGCAGACTCTGGACCGAAGCGACCAGCGTCTCCCCTAATTCAAGTAAAAGCAAAGAATCTTGTTCTTTGTCCAGGATACGTGACAAGGACAGATTAAGAAGTGTCAGTGGATTTAGTTTTCTGATGGGAGAGCACTGAAAGAAGCTAACAGACTGATGAGCAGTGTTTTCTTACACTGTAGTATAAGAAAACACGTATTTCCAAAGATATCACAACCTTTACCGATGTTAGACGTCATGTTTGGCAAGCTTTCCGTTCGGTAATCAAGTATAATAACAGCGCAGAGTTTCCATGCCAAGGGGTTACATTGAAATATGATGGAAGTCTGCCCTACCTTGAAAACACTGAATCCGACATGGAGGTTCTCGCCCTGGCCGATCTGTCGGTGGATCTTCATGTCTCTCTGTTGCAACGAGATCAGAACCTCGTCTTCGTCTTTAGTCACGTCAAACAGGTACTGAAGGACAAACACATTAAAATACTGTTAAGAAATGACACCATGATGCCAAGATGGGTTAGCTGGTGATGAACTTAAATATATACTTGTTTTATTTCCCTTAAATGCGTTTATAATATATATATATATATATATATATATTATATATATATATATATATATACCTGCGGGTTCTGCAGGAAGGTCGATTTGTGGTTGGAGCAGCCACCACAGCGGTTCCGCAGTGGCTCCCCATTTTTGGTCCAGCTCCCATGATACATCACTTCGTTCCAGGACTTTTGGACGCTAATCACCGAGGTGTTGATGAGGCGGCAGATGTCTGCGTCCGTGAAGCACTTACACCAGTCTGTGAAGGACATCCTGCAGGAGGGAGGAAACACCACGAGAAACACTGGCTTGGTTTACAAGGATCCACCTGACCAAACCACAACCACTGACTGAATCAGTGGTTGTGATTCACTGACTGAATCACAACCACTGACTGAATCACAACCACAACCACTGACTGAATCACAACCACTGACTGAATCACAACCACAACCACTGACTGAATCATTTACATTTACATTTAGCGGACGCTTTTATCCAAAGCGACTTACAAGTACCTAACTATTTCAGGGACATTCCCCTGGAGCAACTCAGGGTTAAGTACCTTGCTCAGGGGTACAATGGTGGCAGACCCGGGGATCGAACCCATGACTCTCCGGTGCTCCGTCTGGAAGCACTGTTCCTTACCCACTAGGCTACCATCACAACCACTGACTGAATCACAACCACTGACTGAATCACAACCACTGAGCAATCACAACCACTGAGCGAATCACAACCACTGACTGAATCACAACCACTGACCAATCACAAGCACTGACCAATCACAAGCACTGAATGAATCACAACCACTGACTCAATCACAACCACTAACTGAATCACAACCACTGACCAATCACAACCACTAACTGAATCAAAGACTTCCAAAATCACAACCACTGACCAATCACAACCACTGACCAATCACAACCACTAACTGAATCACAACCACTGACCAATCACAACCACTGACCAATCACAACCACTAACTGAATCACAAAGACTTCCAAAATCACAACCACTGACCAATCACAACCACTAACTGAATCACAACCAACAACAACTGAATCACAACCACTGACCAATCACAACCAGTGATCGAATCACAACCAACAATGGAATCATAATCACTGACCAAATCAATGCAGTTTATTGAAGGTTTAATCACAAACATATTTCACTTGACTGTGCTTACTATTTACTTGAGATACATACTATTTTACTAAGAAACATGTCATTAAGGAGCAGGCAAGGGTTAGACATCTTGCTCTAGGAGGCCTACAGGCAGACTGCGGACACCCACTACCTTTCGGCTGGGAGTCGAACACCGTATGCTACTTGGTTACGTTACATAATAAAAGCATGACTTAAATAAAAAGTAGAGAGAGCAGCAGTACCAGAACTCTCCGTCGTCCTCCACCGTGATGCCCAGGTTCGCCCGCTCCATGTCTCCCACCGTCTTCCACTCGTCAGAACTACATTTCAAAATAAAAGTTAATAAATCAGGCGATATGAAAACATAATAAATTAAACAACAATCATAAATCACATTGATCATATTAAGTCAAACTGAGGGTCATTCCATTGAATTATATATATATTATAATCGTGAACTATATTTTCTCAATTGTTTTTATATCTTATTTTCACTACACCACTCAAAGACAACTAATAACAATACTATTGACTTAATGGCCCAGCCCCCCTGTCTCTCCAGGAGTGGTCGACCTCACCTGTCACTCCAGGCTCCCTTCCACTCGGTCTTGCCCCAGGGGTTCCTCATGCGGATCAGAGGGATGGTCTCGTTCTTGAAGTAGGCGATCAGCCCGTGGCCCAGACGCACCCTCTTCACAGCTGTCACCGAGTACGCGTGGCCCTTCACCAGCCCATTGGCCATCTTCAGCTCGATTTCATTGGCCGATGCCTGGATCAAGTGAGCCAATCAGAAATATATGCCTCGCCCACGGGTTCCGTTGGATAACGGGGAATGCAGAGGAGACCAGCGCAACGATTGTCGATATGATTGATGCAACCGATCATATTTTGGATGACAAAGTGTCATAAATAATGAAAAAGGCTCACCCAAAGTTACCAAAGTTAATATAAGTCTTAAATGACTTTGCTTTCTTGAAAAACAACCAAATATCTGGCTGCTTTTCTGTTTTCTGCTAATTTTGACAATCTATTAGATTATCGAAATTAGAAATAGATTGTCTGGTGATTGACTAATCTATCAATCAATCGCCTAATTGACCGACCAGTCGACTAATTGACCGACCACTCGACTAATTGGTAAATCAATCAACCGACTCGTGGATCCATGGGCTAACGAATGGATCGCAGGCACAACAGACCTTGATGGAGCAACTGATGAGCCCTCCCCTGTCGAACACCTTCAGCAGGTCTTCAAACAGGTGCTCCTCCTTCTCCTTCTCCTGGTGGTAGGCCCCCTCCTCCAGGCTGATGGTCTCTGCCACGGCGCCGCTGAAGTCGACCACCGCGTCCCCCGTGTTCCCGCCGTCCAGGGACTCGTAGCACCCAGACAGCCTGCAGACACACGGGCAGTGACATCACAAATGGAAACTGAACGGAATTGGTACGGTCACTTAGGACCAGGGTTCCCAAACTTTTTTTACTTGACTTTTTTTGGGCCGAGGACCCACCAAATATTTTGTGCAGTAAAATAAGCAATAGATTCTCATACATTCATCGATGTTATGTTGTTCATCAATACAGAATTATATTTACAATTGTATATTGTGGTCATCCCCCTATACACTGCTCACAGTCTGAAAATCAGTAGATTCATTCATTAACGATTATTTATTTACAGGTTAGGCTGCGGACATTGGGGATCGAACCCAGTACCTTTTGGCAGGGAACTTTGAATCACAGAAACTTACAGTGAATACAGAGACACGGTAGGGGTTAGAAAGTACAGGTAGGGGTTAGACATCTTGCTCAAAGATGTCTTATCTACAGCTAGACGATAGATAATCGGAAGCGAACTCAGAACCTTTCAGCTGGGAGTTGACCACCCTATAGCGACTACTCTTCCCCATTGACCACAACCTACTGTATATTTCAGTTTGGAGTTGAGCTGAGGCCTACAGGCTACTGACTTGGCATAGGCTTTCTCCAGCAGAGCACTCCAGTACTCGTTGTTGGGTTTGGAGTGGCAGTAGATGAGTTCCCCATTGATGGTCGGGAGTTGGTCGTCCACGACCACGTCCAACCATTCTCCGAAGATCCAGAACTGAAAGTGGAAGATCCCTGCGTAGTTCTCGGGTCGTTTGTGGTCCCACTCTTGCTCATCGGAGTCGGGTATTACCTGGAAGTGCGCATGCACGCAGGCGCGACCACACACACACACACACACACACACACACACACACACACACACACACACACACACACGGCTCTAAAGGTGGGCAAAATAGTACAGCAAACGTTTTGTTTAAAGCCCTATAAATAACTAAAACTTGTAGAACATGTAGAACAGATTTTTGCGTGTATGCAACGCAAAAATACTTGCCAGTTATGCTAGGGGCTAGCGAACAATGCGCTGCGGGGCACAAGTCGTCTTTTCTCAAGCTCTGTTCAAACAGCTCAAATAAAGTGACGTAACGCCTACGTGTAATTCACTCGCTCGCGAGGGGCACACAAAAGGCAAACAGCGGCGCCGGCTGACGTCATACCTTCCTCCACAGCTGCGGCTTCAGCGCCAGGCAGGAGCACGCGGCGACGAACCAGCAGTTACCCACAATCCCCTGGTGCAGGTCGTGCGCGCTGACGCCTTCCACGAACAGGTGAGGCTCGCTGCTGATGTCCTGGTAGTAGAGTAACGCAGAGTGAATAACACGACGACAAGTAACGGAATGCGCAAAATAAATAAATAACGTAAAATAGGCCTAATATAAAAGCAGCCGGGATGATTCTGTTCTAGGCCTGTCTTTTATTGTTGTTTTATTAAAAGGTCAAAATTCGTTTTTGGCGTAGTATAATTGTGATTAATAGGGGAATACATGAGTAACAGCTCAAATGTTATTATCAGCTGTAATTGTGTAGGCCAGGGGTGACAGTACAATGAAAGTGTTGTTCTCATCTAACGTTTAAGCCAGGGACACTTCAACTTGTCATGTCAGCCCTAATATGATTGAAGCCATGCTAGCGCCATCCCTATCTTCACCGGGAAGATCGGATTACTTCATTACTCCAGGGGAACGGAGAAGCAACATTTCCCGCCTCGCTGTAACGGCCAACAAACGCGTGGCCCGGCCTTTTGGCTGCAGGGAAATACCTCGGGAGTAGCCCTAACGTTCACAATATTTCGGCTCCCACACATTTCCCAGACACAATGTGAATTTCTAATTTCTAATCAAATATGGTGCGGGGGACAAGACAATTATATTGTCATTAAATAAAGATTTGGCCACCTTACTAGGCCTAGCTACATACAAGAAATACCCTCAGGTGGACTGTTTTACAATATAAACAGTATGCTCATACGTTCAACTGTTCTATATAAGCATCAAATTCCCCATTATTATTGTGATATATTCTAGTTCCATATTTTATTTTATATACTATTTAGCAGATGCTTTCATCCAAAGCAATTCACAGTATTTATTTTGATGTCATTCATGAGCAGGTAGGGCTTAGGGCATCTTGCTCAAGGTGCCTACGGGTAGCCTGCATAAACTGGGCTTTTAAACCCAGAACCTTTTGGTTTGGGAGACACACCTAACCACTATATACTATCCTGTCTCCCCCCCCCGCCCCATATCTCCCAGCCCTGCCACCACCACCACCTTGGCGACCACACTCACCCCGGGTCTCTTCCACTCCACCCGACCAGGTGGGGGGGTCTTGAAGAACAGGGACTTGTTGGTGGTGGGGAACTCAGGGTCCTGGAACAGCGTCTTGTCCTTGAGGCAGCTGCTCTTCAGCTCGTGGTAGTGCTGGTTCTTGTAGGGCGTGGAGGAGGAGAACATGGTGCGGCCGGGGGAGTGCTCTACGGAGCGATCCGGAACAAGACGGTTAGCGAGAGCGTTATGTCCTCTGACTCTATATAGTCTCCATCATCAAGGTCCTCTCCCCTCCCCACCCCTCTTTCCCCGTTCTCTTGGTATGATCCATGCTTAAGCCTGAGGAACAGACATCTTGGAACCCGACTGAGACTCTCCCAAACTTTAGGGTCATAGGTGAGTAAACTGTTTATGGTTGAAACTCTTTAACAGCATGTCGTGTTTGCTGAGATTTAATATGTCAAGATTGGGTTGTGTAAACGTCCACTGTCTCGATCCAAGATGATAAATTCAGATTCCTCGCCCTCCTCTTTCCACTTCCTCTCCTCTGTGAAATATAATGTTTAAAAAGAAAAAAACATAACTGACATCACCTAACCCACTTATAGAAATAATGTTTTCATTTGTATAACCAACTCCCAGTAGTAGTAGTCAGAGTAGTCCAGATTATTGTACACTAAAATAAAATGTAACTTTTTCCTACGACATATGGCAGACAAAGTTGTTCTAAAAGTCCAAATTAAATCGACTTACAACCTGTCAACATCGATTCTAATAGTACCAGATCACAAGAATTAGCTAGTATACTATATGCATTTGGCTTTTATCCAAAGCGTCTTACAATAGCGTGAGTGCATATATTCTAAGCATGGGCAGCCCCAGAGGGAATCGAACCACTAACCATGACTAGTCATTTAGCAAACACTTTTATCCAACACGACTTACAGTGAAAAGAGACACATTAATGACTGCACGGTCATTAAAGTGCAGGTAGACAGTGAGTACAGAGACAGGTCATTAAGGAGCAGGTAGGGGTTAGAAGACAGTGAGTACAGAGACAGGTCATGAAGGAGCAAGTAGGGGTTAGACAGACAGTGAATACAGAGACAGGTCATTAAGGGGCAGGTAGGGGTTAGACAGTACAGAGACGGGTCATTAAGGGGCAGGTAGGGGTTAGACAGTACAGAGACGGGTCATTAAGGGGCAGGTAGGGGTTAGACAGTACAGAGACGGGTCATTAAGGGGCAGGTAGGGGTTAGACAGTACAGAGACTGGTCATTAAGGGGCAGGTAGGGGTTAGACAGTACAGAGACAGGTCTTTAATGGGCAGGTAGGGGTTAGACAGTACAGAGACGGGTCATTAAGGAGCAGGTAGGGGTTAGACAGTACAGAGACGGGTCATTAAGGGGCAGGTAGGGGTTAGACAGTACAGAGACGGGTCATTAAGGGGCAGGTAGGGGTTAGACAGTACAGAGACGGGTCATTAAGGGGCAGGTAGGGGTTAGACAGTACAGAGACGGGTCATTAAGGGGCAGGTAGGGGTTAGACAGTACAGAGACGGGTCATTAAGGGGCAGGTAGGGGTTAGACAGTACAGAGACGGGTCATTAAGGGGCAGGTAGGGGTTAGACAGTACAGAGACGGGTCATTAAGGGGCAGGTAGGGGTTAGACCTGATGAACGTCCGTCAGGCCACGGTTGTTAGATGGAGGAGGAAAATAGGGAAGCACATCTGGTAACGCTTGGAGAGCACTGGCATTCAGACTACTTTCCATCACTCTGACCGACGAGGGTCAGCGTCACACAGGCTTATAACAGCTTCGGGGTCCCTGCCTCTCAGCCAGAAATAACTTTGGAGGTACATACAAAAAATAAAAAAATGCTTTCTAAAAAAAGTATAATTTTTTGTGACTATACTGTATGTTCTTAAAATAACCTATATTGTGTCCGTGTTAACTGTACGCTTGAACACGTGTGTGTGTGTGTGTGTGTGTGTGTGTGTGTGTGTGTGTGTGTGTGTGTGTTGAAAGTTGAAAGTCAGTGAGTTGAAAATTAAACAAACAAAGTTGATGTTTAATCTCCTCTGAGCGAACACACACACACACACACACACACACACACATACATGCATACGCACACACATACATACAATACATTAGAATGGATTGCTTAAGACTGGTACAGTATTTTGTAATGAAGTTTACATAGTTCAAAACAAAAAGGTGTAAAATCATTGAACAACATTGTTTAAAAGTAACCTGAAAAACTACAATCGGAGAAAAGTTAATGAGTACCTGTTTTATCTTGTTAGGGAGGGTCCTTCTTGCTCCAGAATAAGGTACGGGTATTTCCAGGTCTGTTTACCTGTGGATGACATCATACACTAACACTCGGCCATGCCCACTTTATGATTTAAGCCACGCCCACTAGCCCTACTCTGTATAACTGAAATGTTTAAATGTGGAGATGCTACCAAAGATATGCAATAAAGATAACTATATTATTTATCAATATTTATAGATATTTATTTAATTTTATTGTATTGTATTGCGTGCGGTTTTCTGATGTAAAGATAAAAATGGAAATGGTTGACATTCCAGAAGTCTCTGACATGCATGTCTGAATGTGACCTGAGGTTTAAGGTAACACAGACCACCAGTATACAATGTCAACAATGTATACAACAATGTCTTCCCCCAATCTATAATCTATCTAATATGTAATCATTTGTGTAGAATGTGTAATACTGATAAACCTCTCTAAGGGTTAAACATTGCCATTTAGAATTAAAGTGTCATTGAAGTTGTTAGTCATTCATACTGAAGGAAATACATGCATACATGTAAGCATGTAAGCACCATAATACAGATGCAAAGTTACATGTTGAAGTTTCACTGGGAACAGTGGATGAGGTATAATACATTGTTGTTATTAAGATTCAGGGCTTAATTCCCCACACATGTAAAAACCTCCCGCAACATGACAAAAACGCTCTCGCCTCACCTGTATAGTTTGTTTTCCAACGCCGATTGGCTGACAGCAAAAAGAATCAATCAGTCAAAAAGGTAAGTCTGTCTCGTTAAACTCCAGTATAAGATTGGACAGGGCATAGAAACAACCTTTCTACAAGACAACACAGCGTGGCACAGTCTACCTGTGGAGCGAAACCACCTCCACTTACAGTCACGTCCACCGCACTGCCTCTGGAACCGGTCAGACCAGTACGCCTCCTCCTCCTCCCCTGCAGCTGCAGGGGCGCAGTACACACAGCAAAACTAGCAGAGGGGAGGTGGGGGAGTTGGGGAGGGTGAGACTGAGGGCCTGCAGCCTTAATTTGGAATTTAGGCACAACTAGCCACAGCCTGCCCTGACTATCCTGTTCTCGCGCCAGTAGCTCTGTAGTCTTCCAGGGACTACACAGCAGTTTTGTGTTTGCTGACACGCTGTATTAGTTTTGGAACTTCATGCATGTCTTTGTTGATGAGTGTTAGTATAATAGATATGAAATAAAATCTGAAATAATCTTCATTCATGTGACTGGAATTTGGATTCTGTCCAAATAGTGAGCTCTGGAAGTCTCTGTGTGTGTGTGTGTGTGTGTGTGTGTGTGTGTGTGTGTGTGTGTGTTCGTGTGCGTCTGTGTGTGTGTGTTTAATAATGTTGATCCAATATGCTCTGGGTTTAAGGAAAGCAAACAAAGATTAACACAACTTGCGTATGTTGGTTCCATCCATTAGTTACTGAACTGGTTAACATTTGAACATTTAACGTGGAACAGAGCCCTCATCATTTGCACATTAGGAGTATCACAAAATAATTGTCTTTTGTAGACGCTAGGCCATCTGGTTCCTGGGCTTCCGGAAGGAAAGGAATTACATTACTAGTTTTTTAATAAAGTTAGCCCATTGTTCTCTGACACAATACAATCATCAAATTCATTCATCCATTGAGTTACTGTTTGCTATGCGATACAAGAGGAATGTCTCTGTCTGTCTGTTGTTGACTAGGCCCTGAGAGATAAGGGAGGTTCTTCACAGAAGTAAATACACTTGATTGGTCAGCAATAACATTTCTGAAATGCCTAACAAAAATCATAAACTTAACCATCTCTAGCCTAACACATAAACTTAACCATCTCTAGCCTAACACATAAACTAACCATCTCTCGCCTAACACATAAACTTAACCATCTCTAGCCTAACACATAAACTAACCATCTCTAGCCTAACACATAAACTTAACCATCTCTAGCCTAACACATAAACTAACCATCTCTAGCCTAACACATAAACTTAACCATCTCTAGCCTAACACATAAACTAACCATCTCTAGCCTAACACATAAACTAACCATCTCTAGCCTAACACATAAACTTAACCATCTCTAGCCTAACACATAAACTAACCATCTCTAGCCTAACACATAAACTTAACCATCTCTAGCCTAACACATAAACTTAACCATCTCTAGCCTAACACATAAACTTAACCATCTCTAGCCTAACACATAAACTAACCATCTCTAGCCTAACACATAAACTTAACCATCTCTAGCCTAACTGGAGGCGGGGATCTATAAGTGAGTAATTGGCTAACACAAACTCGGCCAGCAGTAGTAAACAAAAAGGTTTCAAATAGACACCACATAGACTGGCCACTGTAGAAATACACGTATTAAAATCCCAGATCCCAGATTACCTCTAACCTAATACCAAAACTATTATCACTAGTTTAAGTATAAGGTATCACTGCCCTGTTCCAAACATTAAACAAAACACAAACTCCTTTAAAGTTGAAGGATCAAGGCTTGTGTTACAAAATGGTGGTTGGATTCTTTACAGCTACAGGAATCATATCAATGGTTAATGTCAGATACATAATATTATGAAGTAATGTGAGGTTGTGACATCATCTAGTAAATGTCTTTTTTGATTTATGAATCCATGAATAGATTGTGTTGTGTTGACCTGTTCCCGCTATGATGAATGTTAGCTAGACGTGCTAATTGAAACATTAGTCGTTATTCAGTCCATCTTTGTTAAAGGTGCTGTAAGATTTAAAAGCTATTTGAGTGTAATTTGTTAGAAATGCCATCCGTCAGCTATTAGTGAGTGAAATGTGCTGTGAGAATGTCTGTTTCGAGTTTTTAGACCAGTACCGGCTCATTCCTGACCAACCTCGGATAATTCATCTTGCTTGTCAATCACAGGTGTGTGAAACGTTTTTTTTTTGCCTGTTTGGTTTAAAAATCTTGCTCTTCAGCTATTTTCTGCTCTCTCGCTTTACAACTCCGGAATTTTACCTACAGCACTTTTAATCTACTGAAAGCGAATGGTGACAGAATAATGTTTTCCTGTCTAGAAGCTTTGAATATTATCTGAACTTTCAACTTCATGTCATCCAACTTTAACTCTTTTTTTATATAATGCATATATTTTTTATGTTTTTCTTATTTCTTATGTTGTTCTTATTATAGTATTAACTTTAAGGAACAATGAAGTTTAAAAGAATAACACATGTATCATCAGTGTTAATGAATAACCAAATAATAATAATCTGAAAAACTAATGTGAAGGAGCGTGAATATTATATGTAGGTGCAACACTCAGTAATGCAGTTATCTCATCCTGCCACCAGGTGGCGGAAAACTATTAATTAACGTTCTAATTCCATTTTTGCTGTTCACTGTAGTATCCACGAAGTGCAGCAGATGTCGCCAAAGTCGAATATATATCATTATTTTTAGACAAATAATTTCACAGGCCTGTTTCGAAATGAATCTATTTTGTTGAAAGGTTTGAGTTCCTTGGGCTCCTTATTCATTAACTTCTAGTATTGTGCGAGTTATGGCAGGCCTATATTCTCCTATTATGTTCAGCTTCACAAGAAACAGGAGCTACTATGGAGTGTTAACAAGGTGACATTACCATGCAAGTTTTAATTAACGCTCAACGTTGGTTGAGAATTAGCTCTGACAACATTGAATAAAACATGAATGTTTGTGTTCTCTTACAGATCATGATGAAGTGTGACTCACTCAAGTCTTTTATGGATGCTTTAGATATTTGACTAGGCCTAGCAAAGATTTCTGGTTCCCATGGAGATGAGAATATTCTTGTGGAGAACACACAACTATTAAGTATTCCGATTTTCGTTTGAGTTATCGATATAAAGGCCACCATAACCATCATTCATATACACACACATTCATAACACAAAGAACAATCAAACTATGTAGGCCTAATGATGATATATATTATGGATGGACTACTGAATAAGAAATAAGAGTTCACGGGGCAATTCCTAAAATATCAGACGAGTTCCTAACAGACCAGACAAACCAGAAAGGGGTTGTATACAACTGTTTTAATTGCAAAAGGATACCAGGTTAATACATTGGATGAAGCACTGAAACAAGCCACTGTGACATTGCAAAACACCACCGAAAAGACGTTAAAAGTCATTCATTCAATGGGAAGCGAACAGAAAGAGAAGGTGTCCTGTATTTACTCTAGGAAACGTAGTGTGGTGGTGTCCAAGCTCTCCTCGTTTCAAAGAAAATGCACTTTAAAAAATGTTTTACAAACAGGTTGTTAACAAAAAGACTATGCCTCGGTTAGTTTCCATTTCATTTTTTATCAAAAGACAATAATCTTTAGGAAAAAAAGGCACCACTTTAGGTGTTGAATTCAGAAGTTTTCGGCGATTTACACCAAACAACCAGACATTTATCGGTAATGTTTCCATATGCTGTAAAAGTGTACAAAATCGGGGGAACACCAGAGGAAATAGCAAAGAGCTTGTGAGTTTGAACAAAAGTTATTTTTTCTTCCTCAGGAAAATGAACACTTTTTCTTTTCTTTTTTTTTTACAAAACGTTGATTGCCGGTGTACAAGCTGTTCCCATGGTAACCGTTTATCTGCATGGCAGTGCAGTGGGTTCACGAGTTAGTTTTGTGGGGTTTTGGTCAAACGTAGCTGGTGAATTGTACTTTCCAGTTTATTCAGAGTGTCATTGCCATGGTGACAAATGTATTAAACGGACTCAACTGGACCTTTTAGTCGACTACTGAAGTATCAGATATTAAATATTTCACATAAAACGTTACCCTCTTTTTATCCTCCCCAACAATTCAACGTCTTATTCCCTTAATGCATAGACGCAACCTTAAAATATCCTACACGTGCAATTGTCATATCTTTACAGTTTACAGGGTGAAACATATGGTCATGACGTTTAAGATCCATCTGTAAGAGGGCTTGTCTCACTACGTTGTGTTTTCCTCTCGATCCAGTTGTCCTATGAAAGCACGGATAAGCTCAGTAGGACACACCAGTAGCCCAGGAAAAACCCGTGAACAGAAGCTGCCAAAGTACCAGCGGCCGATGTGAAGTGGTTCCGAATATCGGCCCCTCGGTTATAACCACAGTTTGTCTGACCCGGATAGAAACTTTTTTACGTGATTTTACAACCCAAACTTGGATCCAAAAACATCCTCTTATATTTAAATGTTTTTTTTCTCCCTATTAAGAGAATTGCAATAATTAAGCACTATTTTAAGCCATGCAAATTATGAAAATCCCTCAACCGCCATAGTAGTATCTGTTGTGTTGGGACACGACATGGATGAGCGTATACATTAGCATGAGTCATGCATTAGGTTTTCTACCGGGGGTGGGGGAGATGAACAGCAGACGGTAACACAGCTACATACAGGTCCCATCTTTTATATTTCTCATTTTCAGTACATACTTTGGCTTTGACTCTTTAAATCACTGAATCTAAACTCCCCCCTTCCCCCATTGTGTATTTTCACCAGAGAATAAGCCTATATGGTGGAATTTGACTGTTAAGGTGTGAGAAGGGAATTATATTGGAGGGGCCAAGGAGTTTGTTTCTTAACTTTTTGTCTGGAGAGAACATTCTAGAAGGGACATTTTGTGCACACTTGGATATCTCAGTTTGGCGCCATGTTTAAAAAAAAAAAGCTTTTCAAAAACGAGATCATTTACAGGTTACATGTACATAGTGTATACGGTGTGTGTGTGTGTGTGTGTGTGTGTGTGTGTGTGTGTGTGTGTAGTGTAGTGTAGTGTGGTGTGGTGTGGTGTAGTGTAGTGTGGTGTGTAGTGTAGTGTAGTGTAGTGTAGTGTAGTGTGGTGTGTAGTGTAGTGTAGTGTAGTGTGTGGTG
>OOFB01032084.1:0-25000 GCA_900323305.1 Trachyrincus murrayi | reverse complement strand
TAGCCTCCAAGTGGTGCGCGCGCTAATGTTTCGCTCTTCGTTCAAACTGAACGACAGCGCGTGTGTATGCTAATTACAGTAATGAGAGAGAGAGAGAGAGAGAGAGAGAGAGAGAGAGAGAGAGAGAGAGAGATTGTGTGTGTGAGGAGAGGAGGTGTGGAGGCTTCAACAGAACTTGTGTAGCTCCTAGGACGCATTACCTCTTGCTAAGTGTTCCAACAGTCGTACTCTCCTTTTAACAGTGCGCCTCTCCGCGCGCCACAACACTTTGACGCAAGAGTGCTGTACCACCACCCCACTGCTGCTGCTGCTGCTGCTGGCCACGTACCGGCTAACCGGCTTCCTGCCCGGGCTCTGCCTGCGAAATTACGGTATTATATTAACACCCTTTCGCGCGCTATGAGGCAGCCAGAGTCAAAGTGGGTCACGTGCAGAGGCTGTAGTGTACGGAGAGCATAGGTGCATATGCTTTTAGGTGTGTGTGTGTGTGTGTGTGTGTGTGTGTGTGTGTGTGTGTGTGTGTGTGTGTGTGTGTGTGTGTGTGATAGAAAGATGAGATAGAGACATAGAGATTGCTATAGTGTTATATAAACGACATTATATTTTTTACAATCTGATATGTAGTAGGTTATAGACAGTGCATATAACTACAGAGCCCGTGATTAGAATATTAACTAATATTAACTATATATTAATTATATTCATATATGTTATATATTCATATATTCATAGAATGTCTACCCAAATTCTACCAAAAACTGTACAGGGGAAATAATGTAGTCCTCTCGTTAATATGCACCCACTGAAACTCTGCTAAAGACCTCTGTTTCTTTAGAGAACTATAATGCCAGACTTGGCCATTCATAATTCTAGGCGAAATCAATGCATTGGTGACCTCTGGCGGCCATTATAGGTAACTGGAGACAGGGACGGCTCATTAGCGACTGACTGAGACAATGTAGATATGTCTATAAGTGAACATTTAAAGACTCTAACAAGCGAAAAGAATATTGCTCAGCAAGTTCTGTAATTTATTATTAGTTGATCTGTTTGAAAAAGATTTCTGTCAAAAGTGTCGTTGCCCATATATGTTGTAGGCCTACAAAAGAGTTACTGCATTATAGTCTTTTAATTTCCAAAATAAATATGAATAAAAAGACACGACCATACACATTTAAACCAAACCCAACGTGACTCCTTAAACTCTGGAAACTGAATATATTTCTTTGAATATTTCTAGAAAGCTCTTGTAGCGATGAAGTGCAGTCGCTCCAAACATAATGTTCGAGAACATAAAAGTTGAAAGCTTGTTAAAGTTGTTTTATTTATGTGCCCCTGCTGGTTCCCTCACAGCCACACCCGTTCCCTGAACAGATTACTTGTGAATGCGTCCAGGTTTTCTGAGGCTTAGTAACTGCTGGTTTCCTGGAGAATTATTATTTGTTTCAGTAAAACCTTCAGAGAAAGACTTTTAATTGGTCTTAGCAGGAAAACATCTAAATGGCAAGGACAGGCTAGGATCGGGTATTTTTGTGTTATTATTATTATTAAACTTAAAACATTTCGAATTTGTGTTGCTAAATTGAGTTAACCATTCAATTAGTAATTAGTCTTGTGCCTAATTTTTATGATGATATGAATGATGATACACAGATACTTGGAGCTCATCCCAACATATTAAATAATATGTTACAGTACATTCCCAACATTGATTGATTGTGTGAATCCACACTATTAATAAGTTAAGTTATTCATAAAGAACCGTAAGGTCTGCTGGTATGTAGGCCTACTGACTTCTGTTTACAAAACGAAGTAGGCTATTACAAGAAGTATTCTCAGTATGCTCCAGTAGAGGGCAGCAGTCGCCATGTTGGTGAGAGATAAGACAGGTTGCTGTTTCTGTAGCTTCAGGACTAACATCTGTTTTGCTGTAACATCAGTTTCTGAAATGAAGAAACGCCTGAAGAATTATCTCAAACTAGATCTCTTCCTGCCACCCGTTTTCTATTTTTAACGAATTTTATTTAACATCTTTGAATGGTGTTGTTTTACTGTCGAAGTCAGTAAGAAAACGTGGTAGGCCTACGTGCTTCACTTTAGATCAATAGCTTTGTTTTCTTTTACAAATCTATTATTTTAAAAGCACATTTCACCAACGCTAATTGCCTACAATGGCTCATCCACGTCATGTATCTTTTCAACGCTCGTTTCAACGCTTCCCCATCCCCGCAACTACGGTGAGGTGCGCCGTCCGCCTCCAACCACTCTGGCTCCCAATTGATGGGAGCGGCAGCAGGAGTAGTAGTATTAATATTAATATTAATAATAACAATAATGTTGATGATAATAATAATAATAATAATAATAATAATAATAACCATAATAATAACAATTGTAATAATATTATTATTATTATTATTAATAAATATTATAATCATCATCATCATCATCATCATAAGAATAAGAATAAGGAGCTTAAAGGAGAACACTGTGTATTTACGTTGAATTGCCTTCTTTTGTCCATATTGGTTTTGTCTTTCTCTGTTGCTGCCTGTAAAGATGACTTCCCCGGAGCTGTAGGTGGAGATAGGGCGATGGGGAGGTTAACTAGGCCCACTAGTTTGGAAGAGCTACAGCGATTCCTTTTACAGATGATCAATGTGGGTACTTGGGACCATTTCCAGTGCCTGTATATATGTATCTCCCTCCAAGTGGAACTGTTTTCCACAACGGAAATGTGCTTTTTAAGTGCCCTGTCTGTACTAAAAGGCAGGGCGAGACGATCTTGCTCCTGTTTCATCTGTACCAGAAGTGCCCCCCTACTGGTGATACTAGGCACTACAGCATAATTCACCATGGGTAGTTAAATCATTATCCATTATCATTTCTATCCAAATGTTTTTAATATGTACAAATGTACGAGTGAATCAAGTCAAAAAAGTTTCCAAAACAATGATGAAGGAAGGAAGGAAGGAAGGAAGGAAGAAAGAAGAGGTTATCAAAAAGGACAACATGATGAAGGGCTCCCAAGAAGAATGGGAGCCTGAATTGTTGCAACCTTGACATTATTTACTTCAGTCCTACAGAATACAACTCCACGCCTCCACATCCGACTGAACAGCTCACCTGTCCGCTCCTCTCCTCTCTTCTTCCCCCTCTGCTTCACTTGGCTCCTCCGCCCATCTATCTGTTGTGTGTATGTATGTGTGTGTGTGTGTGTGTGTGTGTGTGTGTATGAGAAAACATGCATTTCAATGTGGCAGACAATATGCAGACAAGGAATCACTGCTCTACACACATTAGAGTCTTGCGGGATTATCAGGTATCAGCAATGGATACCGAACCCCCGCCCTGCCGCTCCCTTTCCTGCCCCGTCGTCCCACAGGCCGCCTCGCTCTCTCACCGGCAGATGGGTGGGGGATAATCCCCCCCGATTTTACAACAATAAGAGCAGCGAGAGAGAGAGAGAGACAGAGGGAGAGAGAGGGAGATACACAGATAGAGCGACACTGGGGAGAGACAAGAGAGAAAGAGCTATATATAGCTATAGATATAATTAATAATATATAATTAATAAATATATATTTTCACTGTATATAGGTTTCACACACATTTCCATTTGTAATATATTGTATTTTAGACATTTTTTAAATGTTGTGCTATTATTATTTTGTTTATTATTATTATTTTTACTTATTTTACTTTCGTGCATCGGCAATGTAAATGTACGTTTTCCATTCCAATAAAGCCCTTTGAATCTTGAATCTTGAGAGAGAGACACAGAGATACAAGGAGAGAGAGAGAGACAGATATAGACTGGGAGAGACGAGAGAGGGACACACTAGAAGAGACACAGGGAGAGAGAGAGAGAGAGACACACATACACACAGATCACCTCCCCAGTCCTGGAGCACCTGTCCAGGGAAGCAGGCTGACCGGTGCCCTGGTCTGGCTCTCATGGTCCCATCAAGGTCTCCGTTTTCTTTTACACATTTTCTCTGGTGTATTATCCTCTAGTGCAGCGATCAATACGCTGCCTGGCATCCGTGGAACCACAGAGAAACCCGACACCCACCAATCAGGGGAGACGAAGACTTTTAGTCTCCCCCGTTAAACTCTCTCTCTCCCTCTCCCCTGCTAAAACAAAAGGAACAAAGCGTGGATGCACTTGTACAATACATTACTGATTTGGTTATCATCTCTAGGTTTTATTATACAATATCATTTTCCATGCGCACGTTCTTTTTTTTTCAATATACAATTTTGACAGTTTTACAATCAAGGACAAAAAACGGTTAACAAAAGAAAAAGAAATGAAGAAAAAACAGTGGTGAAACAAAACAAAAACAACAACAGTAAAAATCCTAGTCTGTTATTATTCATCCTTCGTATGACTGGAGGAAGACCAGCTACAACGGTTAACTGTGATCCACCGACTGCAGGTGCCTGTTGGACCCATGACCCTAACACAGGGATTACAACCATTTAACACACACACACACACACACACACACACACATTTAATAACCCACCGCCTATGTACATAGAAATGACAATGAAACCTCTTTGTTGGTTGTTGGCGTGAAATTCTGCTTGTATTTACCTTATTTTAGTTTGGTGAACTGTGAAGAAAATGACAATGGCTAGGTGAAAAGTGGGAGTTCCCAAAGAGGGTTGAGATGAAGATAAAGAAGGAGAAGAATGAGGGGAGAGAGAGAGAGAGAGAGAGAGAGAAAGAGAGAGAGAGGGAGAGAGAGAGGGGAGAGAGAGAGAGAGGGAGAGATGCCCTCTGACAAAAAGGCTAGCAACGCAGACTTCAGAATTCACACAAAAAGCTCAGCAGCACTTGCGAACACCCAGCATTTTGGAAGTTCAAAAGCATATTATATATCTCTACACTGGCTTATGCTGAGTTCTTTTGAGACAAGTTGTCCAAGAGCACAGCATCACCCTGCTTAGTCACTGTAACACAATATTCAGATCACCATGTTCGCTTTTCATTCCTTTGGTGTCAGCAAACTGTTTTTTTTTAAAAATCAGACAGAGAAGCAATCACTTTTAAGCCTTTTTAACGGTTTGGAACTACGGTGAGAATCTACTCAACGTGATACAGAATCGTTTAGTTTAGTTGTTTTTGAAAGTTAAACCTTTTAACACTACTGGAAGGTTCCTACATACAAACTTTGTGTTCCACAGGTGATCCGATATATCTTCAAAAAACGATAAAATTAATCTCTGAGATTCAACAGAAAGAGATGCAAATTTTACTCTAAAAAGTGACGTCTGTCCTTAGCACCCTGGTTTTTCGCCAAGTCTTGAAGCAGAATGTCAGTTGACAACTGTACTAGGTTGTGACAACTTGAAACCCCTTCATGTCTGTATTAACATGTCTAACTACTCTTTATCACATGGACTTGCTTGAACACGTAACAACATATATGAATACACTCTCTGGGGTGTTAATGACTTTTCTTAGGTAACACTTGATCAACCAATACAACCCATTTTAATCCGTATTGGCACATGTTAAAATCCTTAAAGTCTGCAGATTATTAGGTTTTAGATTTAGTGGTAATATTAGTCTTAGCTAACTGGCTTTAGACCCAATGTGTTGGTGACCTTGAAAGATTTGAATGTCACAAAAGATTCCTGTGTTGGATGGATCATAACTTAACTATGCAAACTTAAAAGTTAAATCCGACCCCCAATAGAGAACTTATACTGGCATTACCCAAGAGGCTTTGGGGCGCTAAATACTCTTACTCAGTACACAGAAGAAACCACAAGTGCAATCACATATACAAAAAACAATGCACACATAAAACATGAACATGAACACATAAACACTCACAGGCACACGCACACGCGCACACACACGCGCGCACACACACACACACACACACACACACACACACACACTCTTTTCCACTAACCTATGTCATCATCAGTTCTCTTTGCCTCCGCTGGGCAGAACTCGTATTTATTTATAAGAGTTCACTTTTAACGTTTAACTGCTTCAAACCCCCAACCCTCCTCTCTTCAATGTGCCCTGCACTGCAAGAAACATACCGCTGTTATCCACTCCTATCCTTCCTGTGTTGCTACACCAACCGTCCACAGAGCCCCTCCCCCTCCTCCTCCTCCTCCTCCTCCACACTCTTCATCCTTATCTGAGCTCCCGCCGCTCCTCTCCACCGTACAGGTAGTTATTGGTTCCCGCCGGCTGGACGTACTCCTCAGTCTTGTCCCAGTCCGACACCCAGCCACCACCTCCTCCACCTCCTCCGCCCACTGCTCCTCCGTTGGGGTCCGCTCCTCCTTGGTTCATGGCTCCGTAGCCTCCGCCGGCACCGGTGGAGCGGTACAGCTCCTCCGTCTCGTTGGCCAGCTCGTCCTCGTCCAGGATGCCGCACTTTTCGTCGCTGAGCTCCTCCGGCTCGGCCCACGACTGCTTCTCCCCGGACGCAAACAGCCCTGCAGCATGGGGGAGTTACAGTCAGGGTGGGAGTCATGGCCATTCAACCGGGAACGTTGAAGAGGAACCAAGCACTAAGGGGACAGCGCCCTCTCTGGTGGCACGTTGGTCATTACAACCGCATTCTTTTGATTGGTCGTGAGTGAGCCGAGCGTGACGGTGAAGCTACGGGAAACGACGGGAAGGGTTTATGTTCGGGAAGAAGACATGGTGTTGTTGTTGTTTTCCTGTGGATTTTCAAGTGTAATATATCACAGCAAATCATATCTGTTCTAGATTGTTCTCCAGGCTGACTTTTCCCCGAACGAACACGGTGCTAAATTGGGAACTGGACTACTTTAGTAGTCAGCTTTGCGGGGGGAGGTAAATGGGTGGCAGGTGCAGCGAGTGAAGGATGAGTTGGGAAAGACAATGGCGTAGAGCGGGCGCTGTACACACCGTAGAATATCACCCCGGCGTAGTGAACGAGAGACGCGATGAGGAACACTCCCTGCCACTCCTCCCGGGTCTGAGCCCCCCCCCCGGTACGCAGAAGGACAGGAAGAAAAGAGCAGAAGAAGAAGACGACGAAGAACAAGATGAAGAAGAGGAAGAAGAAGGATAAGAAGACCATTAAGAAATACTGAAGGAGAAGTTATGAGAGGATGAGCAGTGATTTGAAAAAGAAAGTGAAAATCGAGATTACAATTTCTTATTCTGTATTATTTGTACATTCACTGCGACACACAAAACTATTTTATCAACTGCCTCGGTTAGAAAAAACAAAAAAACAATACATACAGACATAAAGTCTGATTTGTCATCTTTCCATTTCTGCAAACTCATATCATAGATACTAGTCAGTGCAAGTTCAGAGAAAAGAGCAACACCATTCAATCCCTGTTGTATCAGAAACCTTATCTTTGCACCCAGCCTGCGTATGTCATTGACAGAAAAAAATAATACAAGACGACGACATGTGTTGGATAATACTCCGTCAGTCGATACCTTATGCTTGGTCATGGCGCCCACGATGAGTGGGCACACCATGCCAGACAGAGTGCCCACGCCGTTGGAGATGCCCATGAGGATGCTGGCGTATCGCGGAGCTATGTCCAGGTGGTTCACATTAAAACCTAACGGCAGCGCCAAAAACAAACACACACAGTGCCATTGATGAGACGAACATCTTCTGTATCAAATGTTTTGGCTTTCCAGTAAAACCCACCCAAGTGTCTCAGTCTAGGGGACAAAGTTGAGTTTGATTGGAAGTTGAAAAATTGGGGATTGAGGACGTTGAGATGTATGTCTTCCTGTAGTTTTACTGTGATATTAACATATGATATCATACTTTTACTTTATACATATCAAGGCGGTGAGTGAGGGGAGGGGGGGGGGGGAGTATACACATCCTATTATTATGAAAACAATAGATGCCTAAACACATAACCTCGGTAAATTTGCTGATCGTATTAGCAGAACGTTGCATAATGTATGCTTCAATTGGGTCGATTGTAGTGACAAGGATCATTTTGAAATCGAAGCCGATAATTCAAAGAGAACAAAAACATTGCACATCATATTGATGAGCTTTGCTCTCCTGATCTTAGTCTTAAGAAGGAGATTAGCGCAAGGCCGCCTCCTCCTCCACCGCGGCTCCACTCACCCGGCTTACCGGTTTTCATTTGAGCAGTCTAACGCCCGGCAGCTCACCTGAAAATACCACGTTGCGTTGCCATCAGGGTCACGTCAACTTTGATGATGTCATCATTTATGAGTGAAAGTGCTGAGTTGACGCTAGCGCTCGCCATCGAGAATTGAGTTTGGACGGCGCCATCGCACTACGGCCAGCCTGTCCGCTTTGGGGGGTGGGGGGGGGGGGGGGGGGGGGGGGGTGTAATACCCAGACAGAGCCAGGCTCTCACCTGAGATAGCGAACCCAGAGAAACCCACTGCCAGGACCAGGAAGGTGATAGCCACGGCTTTGGTGTGGGAGTAACCCACCACCAGCAGCAAGGTCGCCTCCATGCCAAAGCCTGTTGCAGAGCACATTACAGGGGTCCAGTGAAGGCAACACAAGCACACAAGGTCATTGAAGGACACTTTATTCCAGACCGACTTACGGTTACTTTTCTGATACATTATGTCATTAATGAGCATGTAGATGAAGATGTTTTGCTCAGGCATTTGTGGTTGAGGTTCAAACCCAGAACCTTCCAGCTAGGAGTCAAACCACTAGACTATTGTGCCTGCTGCTTGAACACTATCAATCTCTCAATGTCTTATGAGTCCCTTATAGTAGAACAGTGCAATGTTGCTTTAAAGAAAACAGCATGCTTGCATTTGCACCAGCGTGGATTCTATATGTGTGTGTGTGTGTGTGTGTGTGTGTGTGCTTGTGTGTGTGTGTGTGTGTGTGTGTGTGTGTGTGTGTGTGTGTGTGTGTGTGTGTAAATGGGGACGACATGAGGCAGGATGTTGCTGGCAGGATAGCAAATTGGTTTAACCTGCATGTATACATGTTAGTAAACTGCCTGACAAGCACTAGGTAAATCAAATAGGCTTGTTCTACTTAAACGCTAATAGTGTAGACACATAGGCGACTCAGAGATAAGACAGTTGTTTGTTATTTCAATACTAGATGAAGACATTGTGAATGCTCGATTCAAAGTGTCTATTATTAAACCTGAAACGCCGGTCCAATGTTAGCTGCGTTCAATACGACGCTTCCCCTACAAGATATGCACGGACATCTCGGGTTACTTCAGCCCTTTATCGATTTATCTGTAGCGCAAAAATAGTCCACAGAATGGGTGCAGTTGCTTAACACCGAGTCACAGTTTCCATTTCAGTTTTCCTTTCGGCAGCAAACTGCTGTTCTCAGCCCAGCTGACTTCAGTCTATAATTATCACAGTATATTTTAAGTTCTGGGGCTCCTTGTTGACAGTTTTTTATCCAGAGAAAAAAGTTCAGTGGCCCAGTAAGGATGTATTCATAGAGTAGGCAGAAAAAGGTGATCAACGGTAAGGAGAGGAAACATGAGGTCAGACAACGGAATACTGTAGAGCTACGCGATACGGGCCAAAATAATGACCACAATTATTTTTTACCAAATACCTCAACGAGATGTTGCTTAGTTATTCAAACACAGCTTTATTTAGCTCCCAGCGTTTCACAGGAATTCACTCACGTGCACGTGACAGTGAACCAAAAAGTGCTCTCCTACACGCAATATAATCATCAAAATAATGGAAGGAGTTATGCCGAACCTTCTTGAAGCATTTAAAGCTATGTCACAAGTTTTAGAAATTTTGAGAAAACTGCAATTGTGACTAAAGCAGAATCAACTCTGTAGACATGTATAGAAATAATAATACATTCAATATAATGTATATGTAAGTAATATCTGCCTTCTCTGTCCTTTGCCCATCAATCAAGTTTGCCTTTTTGTTAGCTTCATCTTGGCGTCTCACCTCCACAGTTCATGAGCTTCCTGACGTTGGTGGTGGTCATGATCTGATTGCAGCGCAGGTAGTCGGCCAGCTGACCCCCGATGGGTACGATGATGGTCATGACCAGGTGGGGGAGGGCCGACACGATGCCCACCTAGACACACGTAAAGGGGAAATGGAAGGTGAAATATGTGTGAGTGAGGAAATGAATGTTAAATTGTAGGAATCAATTTACTTCACATTTAGAAATGGATTGATCACATTTGAAGGACAACGTAGAAGATTCAGAAGGAAAAAAAAACACGTCTGTTTTTTATGTCACTCTGGAGAGACGTGACTCCGGTGCATTTGCAGATGTTTCTTGAATTAGACTTCAGATTAGACAAAATGTAAGAATACTTTGTCTGAAGACAAATATCTCCAGGGAAAAGAATGAGTACAACAACAAAGAATGAAGATACATCTATTTATAGCCAGCCCCACATGAGAGACGATTTGGATTTGAAATTGTGACTGCTGTTCTCGTTGTTTTTGATCTTTTTGGTTATTTGATGTTTGCTGGTCCTTCACCTTGCTGATCTCGAAGCCAAACACTTCCTCAAAGTAGGCCGGCTGGCTGATGAGGAGCAGGTAGAAGGTCCAGCTCCTGCAGAAGTTAGCCACGATGATGGCGTACACCGGCATGGAGGTGAAGAACGCTCGCCACGGAGTGTTGAATTTCTACAACAAGGAGCACGCAAAAATGTTATGCACTGTACATTTTATATCACATACATGCTGAGGCTGCCATTTTGAATAAAACAATGGTTTCTACTTTTATTTTCATGATCGTTTACACATATATTTTCTTTCCTTGCAATAATAATGAGGAAAACGAGATACTAATCAGAATGAAAACAATACAATACATTCTTATGATTATATAACAATGTATTGTATGAGAAGTGACATGGAGCAGTCTAAAACCCAAAGTATGCGGCCGTGTCGGGACAGATGCAAAAACATTTATTAGAATTTCCGCGTCCAAAATAGACTTTGCGTCCAAAATAGCCCCACTACATTTGCGCTCTGTGTGCTGGAACAATATGATCCTATTTTTTTTTGGGTCATGCTACAAATGTGAACGGAAATTCGCACTCTGTATGGTTTGGGCTTAACCATCATTACCACTAGTGTACCTAATGTACCTGTCACGAATTCCCCCAACTATTAGTTATATTCAACGTTTTTCTTTGTTCCTC
Organism: Trachyrincus murrayi; assembly: GCA_900323305.1. Classification (NCBI taxonomy): domain Eukaryota; kingdom Metazoa; phylum Chordata; class Actinopteri; order Gadiformes; family Macrouridae; genus Trachyrincus; species Trachyrincus murrayi. The sequence goes on along the minus strand of OOFB01032084.1, from coordinate 13,852 downwards.
ATGCCATGTCACTAACTCTCCAGTCATTTCAGATGCGGCCCCTCCCCCTTGCTATGCAATCACCTCATTCCCTTCACCTGGTGTTCTCCGCCCATCTCCTCACCTGCAGCTCGTTCCCTCATTAGTCCCTCAGTATAAATACTGCCTGCTGTCGTGCTTCTGGATTCAAACCTGCCAGTAGCAGAGAACTTTACAGTGCCCACCGTGACAGGTGTGGTGTTCTGACAGGAGGTGCCGATGGTCTCCTCAATGTAGGTCCTCTCCTCCTCCGTGATGGTGGGGTGAGCCGCCGGACTCTCGTAAGACACCAGCACCCAGAAACAGTACCAGAGCATCCCGAAACTCCCTGCCAGGGAGGAACACACAGCCAGATAAGGAACAGTACCGGAGCATCCCGAAACTCCCTGCCAGGGAGGAACACACAGCCAGATAAGAAACAGTACCAGAGCACCCCCGAAACTCCCTTCATGGATAGATAGATACATTGACAGAAGAAAGGAAGAAAGAAAGAAAGAAATATATAAAGAAAGACGGAAAGGAAGAAAGAAATATAGAAAGAAAGAATAAAAAGCAGAGATAAATATATCAAGAAATATTGAAAGAAAGAGAAAGAAATAAAGAAAAAAGAATACAGAGACACAGTTTATCATTGTATTATTATTATTATCATCGGTATTAGACTAGTGTAGCTTACCATAGACATAGAAGACAGACGACCACCCAGTGTACTGGACCAGGACACCAGCCAGTGGCATGGCTATCACCGCTCCTGCATAGGAACCTAGTGTACACACACACACACACACACACACACACACACACACAGGACAAGACATGTGGATAAAGGGGTTACAATAGAAACCCTTCGAGCCACGATGGAGCCAGTATGGGGTATGGAGCCAGGGTTGACGTGTGCTCACCACAGAACGCCGTGGTCGCCAGTCGACTTCTCTCAAGGGGCGGGGCCCATTTGGCCCATATTCCATGGCACGCCGGATAGGACACACCCTGTTGGACAGGGAAGATGTTGTCCATAACACTGAACACAATGATAACAACACTCATAATAATTTAATAATAATAACGACAATAACAATAACAATAATAATAACAATAACAATAATAATAATAATAACAATCATAATCATAATAATAATGGATTAATTAATTTGTAGATCACAACATTAGATTGAAAGAAACAGTCCTGAGAACTGTACCCTTCTCGGGTCACCAATAAACCGATTTTAGTTTTTGTATATTGTGATATTTTGTAATATTGTTGTTGAGGGCATGGCAATAACCCCTCTTTTCTATAAATAAATCAGGCAGACAGCTTGCTACATATGGGCAAACTTGTGGACGCAGGCAAAAGTCGAGCACCTCCACAAGCCCTTGGCATATTCTGACAACGATGACACAGCCGAAGTGCATCCGCGCTGCAGCAGGTATTAGCATATTCAGGCAAGACGTGGCCACTATGGCGAAGCCGAACACTCTGCCAGGGGAAGAAAAAAAGAGCAAAAAAGAGAACGAGAAAGTCAAATTTAGACCGTTTTTTTTATTTTTTTGGGGTTTCAGTTGGTATAGAAGATAATGACATGACAGACCTGTTGGCGGCAAACTTTTGACAGATGAATCCTCCGGGGATCTGGGTAACGATGTAGCCCCAGAAGAAGGACCCGTGGATCATCCCAACCGTCTCCGGGTCCCAGTCAAACTGGGCATCCTGCAGGGAACAGCAGGGAGAAAACCTCAGCTGTCTGCCTCTCAAAGAGTAGAAATAGAGAGAGATACGACATATTACATATCGACTGGAGGAGATTAATAGATAGAGATAGAGAGATAGAGACAGGGAACTGAATGAAATACATATGAGTAATAGAAAAGTCTTCCTAATGATGGTTTTCTATAACCGGGTGAATGTGATTACATCACTATATATATATGATCCTAACTGAAATAAATAATAGTACAAGAACGGTCAGGAGTTACTCATCTCCACAGAAATTGTGACTTTTTTTACACCCATTCTACATTTTTAACAGTGACTGATACTTACCAACCATGTAACTATATGGTTACCAACATATAGGAGGAATATATCAATATATCATGTTTCATTGTTCAGAGATAATCCTACACCCAGCACTTTATAATGTCACGCATACCAGCGACTGAAGTCAGAGGGCCTGACAGCAAGTAGGAGTCAGTAACTATTGAGACAACACAATTTATTTAATTGATTGTCAGTCCACTGGGAGTGTATGTCATACTGTTATAACATATAACCAGCTGTAGACTACTGCTCACCTTGTGTCAGAGAAAACAAACAATCTACAAGCCGTGGAACTAGCTTGTGATGTGCCGTGGTTACGATACTAACCCCTAAACTTCATGCTAATGTAAATGACCCCACCTTACCCAACCCTTGAACCCTGCTCATCCCTGCTCAACACGGGCCGGGTGCCAATGCATGGTAACTTAAGTGCATTGAAACGGGATTAAAAAAGGGTAATAACATAGTACTGCAACAAACTGTAATTACACACATCGTTTTGGAGCCACATGTTCAGCAGTAGTCACAGCTGGAGCACATACAGAACATTTGTATAGACTGAGATATACGTGTAGAGAGGTATTGGATATAGAGCTCTGTCACCCTCCCCCATACTTTGAGCCCTGCTCATGAGTTTTTCAATGTCGAGATGAAGTATCAAGAATCCAACATCTAATCTTAACATCTAATTACAAAGGTAGAATAATCATTGAAAACATCCCTTTACAAAATTGCATGTAAACAACTAATTATTGTCATGGTGCCAATCATAGGACCTTTGTTATCAAAGCCTAATAGCATCACGATTCAGTATGATTTAAATGATTATTTCAAGCATCTGTGCAGTGTGCTTCATAACTGTTGTACACCAACCACCTATTTGGAATCTAGCTTTTCTCCATCCTTTGAGAAAGAGAGTATCGTACTCATTAGAAGGCTTTAGGTCTGCTGGGGTGTCAAGCAATCCTCCTTGTTGTGTTGTTCCCTCTGTAAAGCCTTTTGACACGATGGTAGTGATTAAGAGAGGATCCCAGATAAACCTTCCCTTGTCTGGGCTTAGCATCACCATTCACACTCAATCCCAGAACACCCAGAAACCACTACCAACAGCAAACCACTGAATGTGGAATTCTTCAGCCACCCAGCTAGCGTTTAGAACCAAGATGGAACCAAGATGGCCGCTAGGCCATAAGGCCCATTGGGACTGAAGCGAGCAAATTAACTCGCACACCATGACCTCCTTGTCTGGAGCTTAACCATCACCATTGACCAATCAGCCCCAAACTCTTAGATACCACCACCAGAAACCACCAGCCCCATGCAAATTCCCCAGAACCCCCCCCCCCCCCCATCAGGAGCAAACCAAGCTAACCAAACTCACCACGATGACTTTCTTGTTGTCCTGCAAGACGGTGTGGCTGTTGACCATGCTGACGATGGCCACGCCCAGGTTGCAGCGAATGCCGAAGGAGATGCAGAAGCCCAGGCCCGACAGGATGGCGATGATGTAGCGTCGCGGCAGGCCAAAGCAGGTGCAGTCCACCACGGGCATCTCCTTCTCGGTCACCAGCTCCGGGCGTCCCTCCGACGACAGCTCAATGGTCTCTCCATTCTCCTGCTTCTTCTCCAGCGCTCTGCCGACAGGAAGAGGTGGAGGGGTGGAGAGTTTTAGGGCACAACCAACGTGGGTGAGTCAAGGGGTTTTGGTCCAAAATGCTTGGTATGTATGGTTTCCGAAATAAAATGGTACTCCAAAATACAATTTTCCACTGTGGCATGCCACACATTTATGTTTTGTTTTTTAAGATGTTTCTTGATACACGACTAGGGAACACATAGTTGTTAATTGTTAACAACTAATTGTAAAGTCGTTCAGGGCTTCTAGGTATATTATTATTTATATTATATAACTTGATTTATTTTAGCTATTTGGATCTGCTTCATCAATTACATATTTTGATTGTAATAAAAATTTTCATTTCATAGACAGCCTGTTCAAAAGTTCAACTGTGCTTTGTTACACATTTAGATCCCTGGTGCATTAATTTGTCTCTAAAAAGTATGCGTGAGTTTTAAAACTAAAGACTGTGTCCTGTAACAAATACGCATGCCTTCGGGATTGCAATGTGTTATTGAGTGCATGTTTAAACCAGTTCATACTTTTCAGGACAGCAATTCTCAGCCCATGTGGTATATTAAATATTAAATCATAGATTTCAAACGCACATATATTGACAAAAAGCCAAGGTTGTGTGAATGAACTGAATTCAGTACACTACACTATCTTATAAAGTGCTCTGATACAGGGCACCTTTAATACAGTGCACATTTAATACAGTGCACATTTCATTTCTTAAGCCATACTTCGTCAGCTTTACACATGGCAAATTGTTACTAATTCCACCGATCAAATCACTGATCATGAATAAAAATAAAGCATCTTCGTCCTTCACTTGTTCTTAACTCCTCAAACAAACCTACCCCTACCCCATCATCTCTAGAACCTCCCGAGCAACACTGCGCCTCATCAGCTCCTCTGCAACTGTTTCATACGACTGCGACGACGGCCTACAGTACGCAGGACGGAGAAGCCAGGGACCGCCAGACTGTAATTACAGCAACTTGTCTTCTTATCCCAGCACTCGGCACACACACCTGATCTCCCTTCCTCGTGTCAAGGCCCCGGATTGTCTTCCTCCCTTCCCCGGGCTCTCTCTTGTCTCGTGCGGGGCTCCAACCTCCCGCTTGTTCACAGAGCAACCACTGAGAAGACGATGACCTCTGCCAGCCTAGCCTCCTGTCTTGGACATATCAAATATGTATTCAGCGGGGCGCGGCGGGTTCATCTATTATACATGGACTGTAGACAGGGCTTATGTGAGGATACGCTGGACGCATTGATCACAGCGAGCTGCCAGCCCAGAGGGCGCAGAGCACAGCCAATTGATTACAAAACTCGGCGGCAACTTTTTTTGACGTAACTTTTAACCTGTCGCTGTCGGTTTTGGATAAAAGAATCGGTTTGTGGTATTTATAACAATTAGTTACAGACCACCGAAAAAGTGTCGTAAGAGAGTCTGGGTGTGTGTGTGTGTGCGTGCATGTGTGCGTGTGTGCGTGTGTGTGTGTGTGTGTGTGTGTGTGTGTGTGCGTGTAGAACAAGATATTCCCTCTTATGAGCTCAAGGACAAGATATCCCAATTCTGGTCACGCTCATGAACCGACTACAAAATCAAATATCTACAATAATTAATAATCAAATGATGCAAATAGAGAACATGCTGCTTCTGTCTGTCAGGTAGGCAGCATATAGCCTACTGTGGCATTCCAGGGTGACTACGTGTCTGGTATTGTCTGCTCAAGACATGGTGATCTTGCTGGTACTCTCACCTTATTCAGAGGTTCATTTACAAATTCAGTTGAGGTGGATTTCCACCAACCTCAGCTGCATGTAATTCACGTATCATATTCCCTGTGTCCCAGACATTTAAGGCGTTTTACACAGATGATCCTTAGTTTAATCCCCTTGGTTTTGTTACAATGATTTACCATGTCGTTTTGGTTAGGTTCTCAATTTCGGGTGAAACAAAGTCAACTTTAACTGAACACAATCATCCACCAAAGACAGTCCAGCAGTCACCAGCCTCCAATCACAATGTCCTTACTGATGGGTTTCAAGGTGACAACTAGTTCATAACAGATACAGGGACAAAGAGGACTAAGGAAGACTACATTAACTACAGTGTAGTTAATGTAGTCTTCCTTAGTCCTCTCCTTAGTCCTGAGTGTAGTTAATGTATACCGTGAGCAGAAGCAAATAGCACACCCCCACCATGGAAAACTAGTTAAAGCTTCATATGGTAGGCTTACTGCCGGTCGGCTGGTCTCTGACATTGATCAAGTATTAATGATTCTCACTGTTGAATTATTAATATCTCTGACTCTTTCCCAGACTATTTCTGGCTCTGCGGGCTCTCTGTCTTCCTCCTCTCTCTCTCTCTCTCTCTCTCTCGCTCTCTCTCTCTCTCTCTTTCGCACTTGTCATGGCTGCGATGCATCTTCATCCCTGGGTTTCATCATCAAATCTCCTTTCATCCTCTCTGTCTCAAACACATCTCACACCACTTCTAGCATGCGAAACCTCGCGTGCTAGCCTTCCTGCTAGGCGTTCTCCCTCTGTCGGAACCGTAGCTCACACCACTTCTTTCGTAAACACCGTCTCTCTCCCTCGATGCTCACATCCTGCTAGCCTCTCTCTGTCTCACGCACGGCTCACAGCACGTCTTTGATGTACCTGCTAGCCTGCCTTCTGTAGCCTTCCTGCTAGCCTTTCTGCCAATTGTCTGGAATGCCAACTTCCAGACAAGCTCTGTTGAAGTTTATACATCTCCATACATCTCATCTACAATCCAAACCAATACAACCTCATCTAAACTGCTGGGAGTCCCTACTGATTGACTGACTGACTGACTGACTGACTGACTCCCGGTTGACTTGCCCTGACCCTTGCTCTTGAGTGTCAGGGAAAAGCAGCACAGTCCTCCGCCACTGGTCTGAGGCCTTTCGGAGGCTTGGGCAATGGATCATGTGACACAAAAATGTGCTGGTCGGGTGGTTTTGCGGCGGGATATATCCGAGCCCTCTCGAACAGCGGCAACATTTGGAGTTGTGCATCTCACAGTGAAGCGCTGAACGCTAACAGAGGATCTGCTCCGGGTGCGTTCGAGGTTCCAACCTCCCCCAGAGAGTGACATAATCTCTTAATTCATTTGTCAAGGACGTATGGGAGGACAGTTCAGCAGCACAGTTCAGAGCTCAATGAAGGGCTTGGCGTCGTTGATTGGATGAAAAGAGAGAGAGAAGAATAACAGGGTCTAGAGATTGACCTGATTGTTCTGTTAGACATCGTGTTTATCGCGATCCGCGCTGGTTTCCATTGTACACAAAGGGCATAAAGGGTGGAAAACACACTGTATGATGCCAGGGATCATGTGACACACGAGTTACACAGTAGCACACTTTGCAGTTAGTCATATTTAAAGGTTGTAGGGGGCAGAAGGACTACAATGACAATAGAGGCTACATTATAAATGAGCGTTGTTGACCACTGTCCAGCGATACGGCTGTGAAGATAATGTCATGTTATTCACAGCACCTTGCTTGGTTCTGTTTAGTAAGAGTGTTCCTATCTGGAGATTCAGTTAAACCAGCCCATTTCGGGGTCGGTTCATCAGTGTCCGGTTAAATGTGTTAAGGCTAAAATTGTAATTCTTAATCATTTAGAGCACACAATAAAAGCACACGAATAGAATAGCACAACACGGAATCAAATAGAATAGGACCAGAACTAAATAGAATAGAACACGGTAGAATGGGATAGAATAGAATAGAATAGAATAGAATACAATAGCCTAGAATAGAATCTAACGTTTTTGGCCCAATCGACCACGGGCAGAGCCCGGGGTAAGTCAGGGCTGCGGCGGGACAGCTGGGGTAGAATAGAGAGTGCGTGAGAAGAACTAAGACCGGCCAGTCACATTACGCACGGCACGACACGCCGCGCCCGACACAGCGTCAGGGGAGCAAGCGAGCACGTGCTTCGGTGGAAATAAAAGCTCAGCGGGGACACCGTCCCGTTAGGTAGGTAGTGCGTAATCCAGATTGTAGGGGAAACGATGACGAGTTCTCGAAGAGCGGAGATAGGCTACTTAACAAGGAGAGGGTGGGACAAGCACGATAGGTAGCGTCTTGGGCCAAGGTGTACCGCCTGTGAGGATTTACGTGGGCGACAGATTGGATGGAGGAGGTGGCTATTTCGGGAGGGGATTTATGTGTTTAAACACTACTTCAAATCCCGAGAGGAAGAAAATGTCCTCACAGGTTTTGTTTTTAGATTTGCGCGAAAGCAAATGCATTAAGCCACACTATCAGACCCACTTGTTTAAAAAAAAGTTCTGAAATAGGTTAGGTTTACATTAGGTTTGCATTAGGTTTACATTAGGTTTACATTAGGTAAGAGGTGTAATCGATCAATCTGTTATTTCATCAACAATCACCAACTCGAGATGGCAAAACTACAACACTTGTTTTTGATCTATTTTACGAGGTTACAAAACCATTTTAACAAAAAATAAACAGTAAGCAAAAATACAATAAAATGTCTAGTTACATAGGCCTACACGTCCTTCTTGATCTGTTTCAACTACCTTTGAGTGCAGGAGCCTAAAAGTGACAAGACAACTTCCACTATGTGTCCTCATGCTAGGCAGGCACCTAAAACGACACATTTATCCACACTACTACACACTCAAAAGTCTCCATTGGCAATTATATCCAATGTGAAATATTTGTTTAATAACAAGCAGTCACACACTAACCAGTCACAACGCTGGTGTTTTTCTAAGGTTTTATCGAAATTACGCACTCAATGAAAAGGAACTTTAAAATTGACAGTGTTCAAATAAACGCACCGCGTTAACGACGCAATTCATGTCATTATTAAACTGAAACATGGATTCAGTTTTTCGAAGTTTTAGTCGTGCTTCTCAAAACACCACCGTTTGTTTAGTCCACTCAGAATCAAGGCTTTGTAAGGTGAAAAAACAACAACTATTTATTTGAAAGTTCATGTACATACCCATATATTTTACCGAGGGTCCTGGCTGCTACAATCTTAAACCTATCCGGCCGGACCTCCATCCTCGCGACTCCAGGCTCCCTGCCGATGTGCTGTCCTCACGCACTCCCCGGCACCACCTGAGCGCTTCCTCTCGACTCTTCCCGCCTTGTGCCTTTCACTCCGACATGCAACTACCTCTTAATGGCCGTTAATCACACGACGGTGTCTTTGTTAGGAAATGTATCAGATACCAGGAATAGTTGTTGGAATAAAAAGTTGTCCCGAGGCAACTCTACATGAGGTTATTCTAAACTAACATTAGACAAATCATTTTCTCGACAATGCTTTTTTTTTTTTATAGTTAGTTTAAATAATAGATTAAGATCTGTAATCCTCCTCAAATTTTAATGTGTGCCGTTTGCAACTTAGTAAAGGATGCATTGTCCAAGATTTCTATCGGCTAGTACCGCTGGCCTTGGTGCTGAAACAGGATTACCCAGTGCGTTAATCTCCCCCAGGAGTGTATTGTGGGCTATCGTGTCACTTCTCTGCCTAGAAGCCCGACGTTGTAAGCAGCGACTATTCCGGAAGTTGCTATTCTTGTACCACCATATAAAGAGCGAACAGAGCAGGCTACCACCGTGACACCTTCAAGACTTCTCTGGGATTTATTTTAAGATGGGGAGGGGCGCTTTCTTTATGCGCCCTAGTGTTCAACAATGCTTGTTGAGTAATTACATTGAAGACAACTTTGTATTTATTTTATTTCACCTGTTATCTCAAGCTGTGAAATGAAATCTCACCCATGAGACACCTTGTTTTTAATCCTTTCTCATTATTTTCACTTTTTTTTTATTAGGCTAAAATCTGTTTCAATTATATGTTACTTAAAATAGTTTGGAGTGGTTGCTCTTCCCATTCTCAACTTTTAAACCATGCAGAAAACCTTGTCTGTATGGATGGCTTTAAACCTACAGATATATACTTTGATACATTACCTAATAATGTGATAGCATAACAGAAGTAGCAAGCTCCGCTGTTTATTGTAGAAGCAGAATGCATTGTAACAGTTAACAGTGGATGACAAAGCAGAGACACGGCATAACACAGTAGGCCTACACAATATGAGGAAGTGCTGTTTGGGGTCAAAAAGTTGTTACTAAACAGAACAAACGCATCCGCATTGTTCATGCATAAATTAACTCCTATTGGCCGGGGTCGCTATAAGTTAAGTGTTATGGTTCTAGGACCTCAGAGGAAGCTCTTCTCTAGATCTTTGGCAGATATAGTTCTGAGAGACTGTGATGAGCGGTAGAGGGGAGGGAAGGGGGAGACCCTGGGCGGAGGGGACAGGCTGGGAGGGATGGAGATGACGGAGGGCGTGATGGAGAGCGAGCCATATCCACCGGGCCTCTCTTGGCCATCCCCCATGGGGCCGTGGGGAAACATCATGGGGGGGTTCTCTGGGGGGTCAAGGGTCAACTCTGGGGGGAGAAAGAGAGAGAGAGAGAGAGAGAGAGAGAGAGAGACAGACAGAGATGGAGAGAGAGAGACATAATACAGACAGAGGAAGGAAGGAAGGAATTAAAAATGGTTTTAACATTATCCATTAAAATCATGTATTTAGACGTTTAGAGGTTATCGTGTTTAAGAATGTCACGACCAAAAATACAAATGGAATTTCAATTAATACACATTTCTGGAGAATATCTATTTCATAGGGGGGACAAAAAGGATCCGTTTAAATATAAAAGTCAGATATTACAGATTTAGTTTTGTTTTGCACCAAAAAGGCCAAATCCCTACAATGCTTAGCAAACCACCAAACCGTTGTAGGCAGCATTACCTGCGTCGTCCTGAAGCTGGGTGTGCAGGTACTGATGTTTGGCGTAGAACTTGTTATATATACAGTAGACGGCCGCCATCAGAGTCATGGTCCCAGCTGCCGCCACAACAAACAGACCCACTTTGTTGTTGTGCTGGTTCAGATGCTCATCTGTGGAGAGACAAACAGAAAGCCAGCCAGCCAACAGTCACGAAGAAAACACGTTTTACTCACAGAGAATGTTGAGAGATGACAGTTGGTCAAGAGAAATACCATGGAAAAAAAACGGGGTCTTCAATTCATAATCCCACTGACCCACAACTATAGCCCGTTTCTATGTGTGGGTCATTGAACCTATTTGTCTTTAGCAGACACTTTTATGCAGGTTGTCCTACAGTGAATTCAGATACAGGTCACTAAGGAGCAGGCAGGAGGTTAGTATCTTGACCAAGGAGGCCTACAGGGCAGGTAGGTTGAAGACATTGTAGATCCAGTACCCTACACCCTAGCCATGACATTATCCTGCCCCCTACTGTTGTTCCATTGTCATGACATATATACAGTATTACATATTATAGTTTTAATTTATAATAACAATAATAATAATAATAATATGTTTATTTTATAGAGCATTTTTCATAAACTCAAAACGCCGTACAATCAGACTAAAAGCAACAATAAAATACATTTACACTCATTATTTTTGTATTTTCTTCCACAGTAACTCACAGGTTTTCTCCGTGGTCAGGTGACCTGCAGGTTGCTGGTTTCTCAGGAAGTGCGGTAGGTCCTCTGCATGCGCGGGCCCCGGGGCTCCCTGGGGTGGCTGGGTGTCGATGCTGCCCTGCTGTGACTTCAGGGTGCTCTGAGCCCAGCCCAGGGACGGGAGCAGCAACAAGCAGAGGGTAACCAGGCGCGCCATGCAGCGGGTCCTCCTGGGGGAGGGGGTGGGGGGGGGAGGAGAGACAGAGGAGAACAGGTATACACACCTCATGACATCATCACCCAGCTGAGATGTTATTTTTTCTTCCTATCCGCTATTATTTTCGTTGCGGTTCTTATTCATGATCTTGACATTGGGCGTGATGCTCGGATGCTTGGATGCAGAGAACACCGAGTTGCTCAGTGAAAGGAAGAGTGTTACCTCATCTCCGTTGTCACTATGCATCGTGGAACTTGTTAATCATCGACGTGAGTCAACGGCTAGTCTGTACATTAGTATATGACCATTGTCTCTTTTTTCTGCTATTGAATAGAAAATCATCAAAGGATTGTAGTAAATAGAACTAATAGAAACCATTGAATTACACGCCACACTCACTCACTCACACACACACATCATCCTCAACAGCAACATAAAGGTGATACTAAAATCAATAGAAGTATTTCTTTCTGTATTTACCTGATGTTGATGGCAGCGTGTCTCTCTGTGTGTTCTGCTCAGGTGGGCTCTTCTCCTCTCTGCCTCTAATTGGCTCCTCCCTCCTGGTCTCTGTGTGATTTAATTGAGGCTGCGTCCATAGCAACCACACACCCCTGAGATTTATATTTCCAAAGGTGAGTACCTATGCGTGAAAGACAACGCACCAAAGACAAACCAAAATGGTCTGCTCTGTAGTCGGTGCTTCAATCACATGGCAGCTGCTCAACTCCACCATACAAAGACTCAACTCTACCATACAAAGACGTGTTTGTGTTTCAAGTCTTTGGACAGCACTTTTAACATCTCTTGTCGCTTGTTCGTAGAGCATAATGAAAAGGTTTATGGATTATAAAACCCCTTTCTTAAGCAATAGAAACAGAACTCAATGTCTCGGCCAAATTAAAAACAGGTTGTATGCAACATCGCCCCCTATTTGCACATGTCGATACTACAGAACATACCAGATTTAAACAAAAAGAAAACTACTAATAATTAGTAGTCAGTAGTATTAAAATACTACTTCAAATACAAACAACAGACTTTACACATATTTTACACATCACATTATGAATATGGAAGGAACGTTGTATCGAGCACACCATCCTAACTGGATGGACTGCAGATGTAGACAGCCTGTCGAGGAGGAGGCTTCCTGGGGATACAAGGGACATGGCCACATGCCCACTCAGCAAACCTTTAGGAAACTGCTGGGGTGGGCAAGGCTTAATGGTAAGAATCTGTGATGTTTTAAATGGTAATATGTCAAAGGGGTGGCTTCATGTTGTGGTACCAGAAAGGTATTTTCACACAAAGTTGGCAGAATGCATGATATTACTTGCGTGTACTCATCAATGACCCCATTTACAACTGGATGTTCATGTGACTTGTATCTAGATCGTATCTGGATAAGATTTAGACGCATTGCATTTACACCTCCATTTTTATGTGGATAATCCCTATCCTGATAGAATCCGGATTCGAACAATGTACTGTACGTGAAATTGGTGGTGAAAGGTCTGCCCCGAAATCTGGAATTTCTGCATTGTAATTTGACATTTATTCGTGCATACTATGCATAAAACTATGTTTCACCTTGAAGAAAATAAATGTCTGGAGTAGCAATTTTCTGTTGTTTCAGATACAAGGAAGGGATGAAATGTTTGTCCCACCTCCTTCAGAGGAGAATGTCTATGACAATATAATCATACAGAAGCAGAACTTGTATACAGAGGTGGCAAAAGTACACACATTCTGTACTTAAGTAGAAGTACAGATACAATTATAAATACTTTGATAAAAGTAGAAGTACTGATTCAACTTTTTACTCAAGTAAAAGTAAAAAAGTACAGGCTCTGAAAAGTACTCACAGTAAAAAGTAAAAAGTAATTTTTAAATCGGTTGTTTTTGTGCAAAGCTAACGGAACCTCACGTCATATGAATATAATATAAATATCATAATAATAATATAAGGGAATAGGAACTTTATTTCAACTTCTATTACTGCCATTCTGAATGTATTCAACGTGAACAACAACAAAAACAAAGTAGACAGAAAAAACAAGCTCTATTTGCTGTCGCCTACATTGTAGCTGGGTGACCTCGCCTCTACATAGGCCTAAACAAATCACACAAAATTATTATAGTAAAAGCAGCATGAATTACAAACTCAACAAGGTCAGTTATACCATAAAATGTATTGCAATGCAACTAGACATTAAATGGACTGCAAGCATAAATGTATACTCAACTTAACCCCCAGTTTACCAGTTCTACAGTAAAACTAACACGGTCCAGAGGGACCAAACCTTACAGGTTTAAGATGAAGGGTTACTTAATACTGACGAGATTATGAGCAGAATATACATTTTCATATAAAAATGTTTCATTAAACTAGAATTGCCGCAGTCAAAGTGCAACAGTATACATTGG
>OOFB01032083.1:0-13045 GCA_900323305.1 Trachyrincus murrayi | reverse complement strand
GGCTTTTGCAATAGCCTTTAGAGCGTTCGGGTCCATGCACTCCTTTAGCTGCGCTAGGAAAAGTGACGGGCCTAAAGGATTCTGGACTCCAAAAAATGCAAAAAATGCTTTAATAAAAATAGGATGCAAAAGGACAGGAACAAAAAGACAACGGTTCAAAGAACTGACAAGAGTAGAAGAAACTGAAACTTACAGGCAAGACTCAAGACTCGGAACATGCTGGGACTTGATGTTGCAAACAACAGACAACCTGACAACAGGCAAACAGAAGAACACAACTCATTACCAACACACGTGGAGACAATTGAGGGAAACGAAACTGAGGTATGAGGACACCTACAGGACAACACTAGAACTACACATGATACAACAGCAGTGTTGTTTCAAGGGAAAACTTCATACCGAACACTTACTGGTACAGTCACATAGAAGGCATAGAAGACATTTTCACGTGTACTGCAGAGTGACCAGACCAGTGTGATGGGGAAGTTCAATACATTTGGAAATTGGCAATATTATTGGCACATTATTAATGCATCTCCAAGCTCGGCCTATGTCACGAATCTAAAATTACATAAAGCAAGCGGTTAAACATGCTGGAAAATGTGTATGCACAATATGTATAGGCCTACATGTACACACACGATGTTCAATGTGAATTCCATTGAATTTGAATCTGATTTAATAACAAATAAAACAACCACGACCGGTCATTGAAACGAGAAGTCATTCAGTGAGTGAAATGCTCGGTGTCAGCTGACTTACTTCTCAAACCTTCAAGTCCGACGCCTGCATTGTCCCATCAGATGCTTAAGTGCACGTGTCTCCAGTTTCAAGCTATCTTCACCGGCTGCTCTCATTAGCCTGAGTGGTATTGTACAAAATGCGACGTCCAATTAAATCTGGCGTGCCGCTATCAGGACTCCAATCAAACCCTTCTAATGAATTCATCAACTCACTCATTAACACCGATGTCAGAGGTTTTTAGGGGTTGGTTCCAGAACAGGAGCTTAAAAAGTGCGTTTTCTTTTACATGCAGTGTGTTTAATAAGAATATTTTAACACACATTTGTGCTGCCATAGATAGGAAATATCAGCATTTCATCCAAGGCACAAATACAACCCAATGAAATAGTAAGCCATTGAAACATGAATTAACATTGAAACATTAAAGATTAAGGTTTGGCGTATGCTCTGCGACCCACTCAACATGACCCACTTATGGGTCGCGACCCACCAGTTGAGAATCACTGTATTAAATCATTCAAAAATAATAAAACACGCTGCTTGAAGTTCCTTAAGCAGCAGATCTTTCATTTTAGAATATGGCACGTGGAGTCCGTCTAAAAGAGACGTGTAAAGAGACGCCCCTTCTTCACAACACATCACTCCCTCTAAGCGGATTCACTTCAGTCATGAAGAAACAACCGTTGGGAGTTGACACTGATTGACTCTGCTTGCATGCTTTATACCAAACTATACTATACTATGCTAAGAGAAACAGTCTCGCTATATTGTGTGACTTGCTTACAGGCCACATATTGTACACAACTCAACAGTTCTCAATTATTAGAATAGAAGAAGAAGAACGTTAGAGGACGATTGATGGGAGTTGTGTCATGTATTCCTATCTGAACTATGTATCTATGAACAGTCTCATTCGTATGTTCCTATGACCTTCAGCATATTCCCTTATCGCCAAGTTGTCTCCTGTGCAGTCGAAACGGCTAGCAGCTGCCCCCTCCCATGCGCTCTGAGCACAGAGCGCATGATTTCTTATTATTAGTATTATTAGTATTATTATCATGACCCCAAACTGCCTTCGTAGACAATTTGGTTTCCTGTCGATTGGCTTATCCGTTCGTGGAGTAGTTGATATCTGGCACCTGCACCTAGTTCGTCCTTGAACATGATGAATAACCGTCTGTATTCGTTCTCGCTCGCCCCGTGGGCGTGGTTATCACACACAGGACTGTATACATGCTGTATCTTTTTTATTTATAGGGTATCTCTCCGCGTGATGCTGCCTTGTGTCACATTGATTCCCGAAATGATCCTGAAGATGTTAGTAACGTTGTGCTACAGGGTAGTGGGGTTTTTATTTGCTAGACAGCCTAACAAAACTAACTGGTATCACCTGTGAACTCAAACTCCTTAATATTAGATTACATTTTATGTCATTGTCATTGTGATTGTTGATTTTCGTTGGTAAGCCTATATCGTCACCTAGCGGTTGTTTTTAATGAACAAATTGCCTTTTTGGCAATTTTATTGAAGCGCACTTTACTGCCGCCTGCTGGAGTCTATGGGATCTGATCTGGTACATTTAAAAAAAAATCAGTGTGACAATTGTATTTCTTTTTTTAAAACGCATGCAAGAAGTAAACACGACTGTGGAGAAATTGTTTCAATATAAGTAAAAAAAGAAAAGAAAAAAAGAAGAAGAAGAATATTGACCTTATTATTTACTAACACCAGATGTCGTTGTCGTACAATGTCCACGTCTGAATTCATTGCAACGTCCTAGGCTGAGAGAAGACCCTGAATTGTACCGTTATCCCGGTCTACCGCAACGCAATGTCCGGTCTCTTACTTCCTATGTGTACGTTAAAAAAATCCCCGGAGCGAGAAGAATAAGCACTTGACAAGAACGACAACAACGATGAGAATAAATATGGAGTTTTTACGAAGAATTTGACTAAGCAATAACCGAAACATGTAATGGAAAGGGATAAGCCCTCTACCGGAAGTCCCGCCTTTCTCTCTCGCCGCTAAACCACAGCGCCTAAACCCCATGTCACTGAAAGTCCCGCCTTCTCTCTCGGCCAATAACGCAAATTTGGCGCATCGCGTCCCAGGCGTTCCGTCGTGAGACGGGGTTTTAGCAGCGCAGGCCTTACTGCTCATCGCTCAGTGGAAAATATGAGATTGTGAAAAGTTGAGGAGCCCTGAGGAAGAGGCGGCCGGGACGTTCAGAGGGGATACGGGGACGAAGGAAAAGGGTTAGGGTTAGACACAGAGTTTTGGTTTTATATGGATCTCACGATCACCGTTTTCCTTGAGTCGCGGCATTATTTTCTATTACCTCCACCCGACGCTTTAACAAGAGACATATTCACGATGCGACTATTCTCTAACTACGTGGAATTGAGCCACAAAACATAGTCTTGCTTTTTTTTTTTTCCCCTTCTTTTTTTTTCTTCTTCTTTCTTCTTCTTCTCCCTCCTCTGCGTCAGCGGATCGCACGGTTCCGTTCTCCGTTCTCCCCAGGTGAGCAGTCCAATGGACCCTAGAAACACCACATTCCATCACATGTATGGCTTAGAGACGTTGATCACGGCGGGGTTTGTGATGGGATTGTGATAAAATAGGCCAGGTTTAAAACAGATGGTGCTCTGTGTACTGTGGGCACAGATAACCAAGATACGGCACCCTGTAATGTAATATAATATAATATCCTTTACTTTGCTTTATATGTCAAAGTACAAAAATAGTTTGTGTCTTCTGACTATACCTGGAAACTTATGGGACTTTTTTTATGGGACGTGATGATGAACTGGAATGTTCTGCTGACACATAGGAAATGCGCAAATCGTGACTGTGGACCGGATTGTGGAACATAATTTGTCTGTCTGAGTTTGGACCTACTGTATGAAAGCAAGTAAATGAAGCACTTCTAAGACGCCACGTCTTATTACCCCGTCTTACAACCATTCTTATAGATCTGCGGTTTCTCTCTCACTGAAGTCTTTGTCGTTTTTCACTTTTTCATTTCAAAAGTTTTTTTTTGTTTGTTTTTGAGGTAGTAGTAACTTTATGATGTATTATTTTATATATATATATATATATATATATATATATATAATTTTATATATATATATTTGTTGGAGTGGAAGTTTCATTGTGTTTTACTATGCAAGGACAATGCAATGTTATCTAATCTAATCTAAAACGTAATTGGACGTGTGTGTGTGTGTGTGTGTGTGTGTGTGCGTGCGTGTGTGTGTCTCGGTCTCTCTCTCCCAACTAAATACTATCGGACACTGCAGTTGGCTTGCTGCGGTCCTAATGGGTGACTGGAGTGCCCTGGGGAAGCTATTGGACAAGGTCCAGGCTTACTCCACCGCTGGAGGAAAGGTTAGCGATTCAATTATGATTCACTTGTCACCTTTTTCATGGATGTTTTCTGTTTCAGTGGCCTGACACCAGAATCATTACCTTAGAAGCTTTAGGGTACTTACAGCCCCTTCGTGTTGTAACCCTCTGACCCCTAACATGCAGTAACTAGCCTACCATCTCCCTGTGGCCAATGCCCCCCCCCCCCCCCCCCCCCCCCCCCCCACAGGTGTGGCTATCGGTGCTCTTCATCTTCCGCATCCTGGTCATCGGCACGGCGGTGGAGTCGGCGTGGGGCGACGAGCAGTCGGCCTTCAAGTGCAACACGCTACAGCCCGGCTGCGAGAACGTGTGCTACGACCAGGCCTTCCCCATCTCCCACATGCGCTTCTGGGTGCTGCAGATCATCTTCGTGTCCACGCCCACGCTGCTCTACCTCTGCCACGTCTTCTATCTCATGCACAAGGAGGAGAAGGTACTGTACAGGGGGGGAGCTAGCACAAAGGTGCTACATGGTCCTGATAGGTCGGTTCCTTTCTTCATCTGTACTATATGAGCTAATGAAACAGGGGATGTTTTATGGTCACATGGACCAGGAGGAGACACACAGAGAAACACTCAGTAGAGGGTCAGCCATAAACACCCAGGTCACAGAACAAGCAGAGGAAACCAGATTATCCCTCAAGAGCCGAAAGGAGGCCATGGGGTTGTTGGAAATTGTCGAAACGGCAAACCGCCGGCAGAATTATGTCAACAGAGTCAAAGACAACAAGAGGGGGGCATACCGGGGAGTGACATGGTGACACATGGTGGTATACGGACACACGGTCGGTGACTAAGCTGTTTCCTGCACAGGCAGGAAACCGAACGGAACAAAATGTGTGCCGTGCGGCATGAAGTTGAAGTTGATCCGAGCGGTCGTGTGTATCTTCCTTTCTTTGTAAACCACACAGCTCGTGTGCTCGGTTGGCCTTGTCTTTAAAGAGCAACACATTGTTCAGAATCACGTGAAACCAGGGTCAGAACTTAACTGGGGCTCGGGGCATTTTGCCCATAAAGAAAATAATCACAATTGCACTCCAAATTGTGATGACAGGGGCTTTTAAAAGCCCCCGTTAAATAAAGAGTTAACTTCTGTATTTTACTCTGTATTTGCAAAGCAGGTCCAGATTTTGTCACGCAACAGAAAAAATATGGTATTTCCCAACATTTAATAAAACGGCTCTGGAATTTGCCTCCAAAAGGTATTACACAGGGGCGTTTTTAACAAGCCCTTGTTAAAAACGTGCATTTTCAATAGTCTCACATAGCCAGAACTTTCTCCACACTAGCTTTTCAATAGTCTCACGTAGCCAGACCTTTCTTCACACTTGTGCCAGCGCTGGAGAAAGGTCTGGCTGAACTCATTCTCATTCTGGGATAGGGGAAAAAAAAACGCTCTGTCTTGTTTGTATTTCTTTAAACCAATCACAGTCGTCTTGGCACTATGGCCAGGATGCAGCGACGGGGCCCTTGCTAAATAGTGTCGGCTGAAATGGCTAAAACCCCCCAAAGGAAATCTCCACATGACACAGTTACAAGACGTATGTCGACTATGTGACGGGAGTGTCCGACTGAAATAGCCGGGCCAACGGCAGGCTTGTGTAACCCCACGGCCTACGCCCGTCGCCCCCGGTCACTAAAGAACGCTTTGATTTGAACCTTGTCGCGGTGTTTTCTGGTCCCCTGCAGTTGAAACGGAAGGAGGAGGGTCTGAGAGAGATGCAGAGCAAAGGCGAGGACGTGGATGTGCCGCTCAGGAAGATTGAGCTGAGAAAGGTGAGGACACACATCGTGTAACACGACGTCGTTTAGATACACCGGGAACCCTTAGTGTGGAGAAAAGTCATTTGTGGACGTTTGTGGTCATTAAGATTGATTGAGTGATTTTCTGTATCTTTACGGGTAGTCCCAATCCTCCTGTAATCATTTCTGTAATCGATAAGCCGATTGGCCAAGTGTACAGATGCAGCACTCGCTAATATCATGCGGATAAAGGGAGACTGCACACACACCAAGAGAGTTTGTAGCGCACACACACACAGACACACACACACACACACACATGCAGGAGAAACAGCAGTGTCCTTATTCGTACATATAATCATATTCAGACTTAACAAACCACTCTGTAACATTTAGTGAGTTCGTTTTGTAAATTCGGCCGACTTGTGATAGATTGTCAGCGACATGACAACGAAATTTCACATTCTAACGGACATTTAACAGAGCGATAATGGAGCAGTTAAGGACGTACAGTATTTCATGAGGCTCCCTGATTTTGATTCAGCCATTTTGGATTTGGTGAGTCAGAATCAACATTTTGGTGGCCGTTTATTTACCATTTGTTCTCCTCGTGTGTGTGTTTTTTTTGTTGACTCAATCAGATGAAGTACGGCATCGAGAAGCACGGGAAAGTGAAGATGAAAGGAGGCCTGCTGAGGACCTACGTCCTCAGCATCCTCCTCAAGTCCTTCTTCGAGGTGAGGCTCCGTCCGTGTGGCTCCGTCCGTGTCGGCTGGCCCTATAAGTCGACTGCACGTGGGGGGGCCCAACAATCATTTTACAAGACATGGCCGTGTCGGGAAGGGGCAGGAGCCAAATTATGCTTTTGAATGTCGACGTCCAAAATAGACTTGAGTCCGATATCCGAACCCGCATTGGCCGCGTTGACCGGTAGACTGTTTCAGGCTTTTTTGTCTGAAACTCTTTTTGAACCTCTTTTTTATTTATATTTTTGCGGCTCATGTCTCACACTCGCAAGGCGAACCCACTTGACGCTGGGACCGTAAACCTATGCCTGCTGCTTGTAAACACAAACACGGGGAGCTTCTAGTGCGGAACCTTTGCCGTGGCTAATTTGTCCTCCCAACGAAAGCCAGATGTCTCTCGATACCCCGGTTACCAGCGCATGCATCGCCGCTGTAATTAGGCTTTGTTCTGCTCAACTGCTGATGGCTGATGTTTACTTTGCAGCGTTTCCCACAAGTACACCTACGTAGGAGGAGGTAGACCGGACCCTCTTTTCTCTCAGTTGCAAAAAACTCAGGAGAGGTTAAAAATGTAGATTTTGATAACATAAGTGACTATAAGTTACATAATGTTTCTGGCTACACGTGTATATGTATTCACGTACGTTTGTTTGTATAATATATTCTAATAATTGTGTGTGTGTGTGTGTGTGCGTGTGCGTGTGTGCGTGTGCATACAGGTGGGCTTCCTGCTGCTCCAGTGGTCCATCTACGGCTTCAGCATGGCCGCGCACTACGAATGCGAGCGCTTCCCGTGCCCGCACAAGATCGACTGCTTCTTGTCCCGGCCCACCGAGAAGACGGTGTTCATCATATTCATGCTGGTGGTGTCCCTGGTGTCTCTGCTGCTCAACATCGTGGAGCTCATCTACGTCTCCTTCAAGTGGATCAAAGACAGAATGAAGGCGCCCGAGAGCCACTTCTACCCGGGGCGGGTGGAGATGCTGGCCGGAGGCGGAGGAGGCGGCGGCGTGGCCGTGGGCGGAGGCGTGCCGTACCTCTACTGCAACGGCTGCCCGCCCCCGTCGGCGCCCATGTCCAGCCTGGTGTACAACCCGGCCGCCGCAGCCGCCGCTGCCGCCGCCAGGACCAACTCGTGCAACAACTACAACAAGCAGGCCAGCGAGCAGAACTGGACCAACTTCAGCACCGAGCAGAACCAGCTGGGCCAGAACGGCAGCATCAGGAGCGCCGGCAAGAACAACAACAACAACAACCGCCACAAGAGCGGCGACTCCAGCGAGTGCAACAGCCAGGCGTTCGGCGGCCCGCCCGGCCAGCTGCCGCCGCTGGATAAAATGGAGAGCGCCGGCAAAGAGCTGCACCTGCTCAAGCAGCTCGACCGGCCGAACAGCCGAACGAGTAGCCGCGCGCGGACCGACGACTTAGACATCTGACGCGTTAGCTTAAAGTACGGGCAAGAACGAGCGGGAGAGAGAAATATCGCGGGGCGCGGGATTCCAACCGAAGCGCTAGCGATCATTTTTAAGAAGAAAATGACCGCGGCGCTGATCGTTCGTTCGTAAACATGACAAAGCTAGCTTGTTCTGGCGAGTGAAGCAACGCCCGCGCCATTGTTGTGGGAACTACGCGAAACAGCGACGTCCCAACGCCGCCCGAAGGAAGCGTCACACAATGGAAGACGCCCTATAGCTTCCTGGATCTATTGTTTCTGCTGGGAAACACCGTTCACATTCTGTTTCGAAATTAGTTTATCCTATGTTTGTCCTCATTTCTTAAGGAGATAAGAGATACCTGTCTGCAGAAGTCATTTTTGGGGGGGGGGGGATTTTGCACTTTTAGAAGCTATAGTTAAAGGTGCTGTAGGTAACATTTGAGAGTTGTAAAGAGAGAGCAGAAAAGAGCAAGAAGAGAACAAGGTTTTGAAACTAAAACAACAGAAAAAAAAGTCCCCTCCCTCTCTGCTCCCTCCCTCCCTACATTTCTCCACCATTGAGAAGTGTTGCATTTGATGCGCTTGTGATTGACAGGCAAGATGGATTCCCTGAACCAATCAACGGAGAGATGCCCTGATTGGTCAGAAATGACCCGGGAGCGGTCTAAAATCTAAATGGTCTCATACAGAGGCAGACGCAGCCAACTAGAAACAGATATTCCCAAGGCACATTTCACTCACTAACAGCTAACGGACGGCTACGGCATTTCTAACAAATTACACTCAAATAGTAGCTCTTAAATATTACCTACAGCACCTTTAAAGCCTTTAAGTGAGATAACTGCTTGAGAAAAACTCAGCACTAATGTACTTCCTGTCTTTCTAAAGATGTGTCAAGTATTTTTCAGTATTGTATTTAGATTTTTCAGGATAGGTTTTTTACATTGAGTCATTTTCAGTTATTTTATCAAGTGAAATACCAGTAGTATTGAGAATATGAGATATTTCATGTTTTTTTTAAATTAATTGATTTATTATTTTACTGAGCAACAGACTTTTAGAGCAGATTACGTATTTATTCTTGTATTTGTCTGTTTATTGTTATTTTGCTGAAGAATATATTTTCTATCCTGACAAACTTTGAATAATAATTTCTAAATCTAACTTTAAACTTGAACAATGCAAACAATAATGTTTTCATATGTTTGTTAGACTGATTCTCTGAATGTGATGTTACCTTTGATGGTCATCAGGAATAGATTACGAAAAAATTAAAAGAAACAGTAGTGTGACATTTTCGGATTAACCACAGCACAGAAAAGGGCCCCTTTTTTCGTGATTCGATCTTTGCGATAGAGATCTACAGTAACTCCTACAGCATATCATATTCTGTGTCTCACTGGCTTGCTTCATAGCAGCCATATCAGCGCACCAAAACACTGTCAACAAAGTATACCTTAGCGTTTCTCTAAATCTTAAAATTCTAACAATTAGCCAAAACAAACCAAGGCAATAACAGACCATATTTTACTGGAGCCACACCTCCATTGTTAACTCTTCGTTGTCCTGCGAATGCTTCACCACGTAACGCCAGCCAGTCGACATTGAGACTCATTGGATTTCCACATGCATGTGTTAGGAGCGGCTGCATGGGAAGTCATGTAATTAACATGTTGTACATCTATCTGTAGCTGTATTGCAGTACAACTAAAATCAAATAGTCAACTAAAAGTCCTCAAAAGTCTGGTCAATGATCAAGTGAGTATCAACCCACGCTACAGTGTGTGCCTTCAATTTGCCCCGGGTTCCAGCTGCAAGTATTTATATAAGTATATATATAAAACATCAAAAGTACCAAGAATACAAAGTACCACAAAACAGCAATACTCTAATTGACTGCAATCAGCCCACTTTGTTTTGAAGAAACTGTGTCTCATGGTTCTCATGTAGTCAAAACAAAAGTGGGGCGGTGCAAAAATGGCCGCCCCGGGCGCTTTAAAGCAGGATGTGTTCTAAGGAGAGTCCTCGAGTCGCCGTTAGCATGAAATAAATAATATTGGGTCCGACAAGGTGAATTCATAACATATTTTAACTCGTATTCATCCAAGAGGGAGGCATCCCTTCTCGACGGCTTTCCTTTCTCTTCTACTTTCTCCTTGGCCATTTAAGGGATATGCGTCAGGCCCAATGTGTCATTGGGAATATATGAATCATAAAGTGCTACATATATATATATATATATATATATATAAAAATAGCAATTTTTAGGTATTCCTAGGTTGGACACCCAAGGAAGTATGTTTTGGTTCAACAGTAACAACTTTTTAGGGGTATATAACGAAAAAACCATCGACCTACCATCCTGGTAATTCATTTGTTTGGCTTTGATAAAGTCTTTTCACGGCGGCAGCGGGATCTGCCCTCGCTGGAATGTGCCCAGGAAATTGCCGATTGTCTAGTCTGCCCTGAGGCACCTCAGGAAGAGTCCTCCCTGCCGCGCACGCGATTGGTCGAGAGCAGAGAAGCATAGCAAACCCTCGCAGCCGCTTACCCTGCTGAACACGACTCAGCTATTTATCCACTACTGCACTAAACAAAAACACATGTGCCTCCTCACAGCACCGCAACGGCATGCGTGTGTGTGTGTGTGTGTGTGTGTGTGTGTGAGAGAGGCAGAGAATGTGTGTGTGTGTGTGTGTTTGCGTGTATCTGTGTGTGTGTGTGAGAGAGAGGCAGAGAATGTGTGTGTTTGCGTGTATCTGTGTGTGTGTGTGGCAGAGAATGCGAGTGTGTGTGCATGCATGTGTGTGTGTGTGTGTGTGTGTGTGCTGCTTGTGTTTGTATTCCTGCATGCCGTTGGCAGTGCATCACGCTGTTGGCCACATGTTGAAAGGGTGGAGTGCAAGAAGGGAACAGAGACACAGGGAAAAAGGGGGCAGCGAGAGAGAGAGAGAGAGAGAGAGAGAGAGAGAGAGAGAGGAAGAGGTTGAACAGTATGAGGGAACAGCAGATATCCACACTGTGGATTCTTACACGGTGCTCGAGTACATTCTTCAAGTACATGTCACTCCGTCGTTTATTAATTCGGAAATGAACAATCACTTTAAAATGGAGGAAAGCTAAAGATGTTAAAAAGGGTAACTTTAAAATCCAATCGCGTTCCAACACTTCATGTCCATACCGTGTATTTTTACTGGGATTAAAGCGAACACATCTGTACATGGTGATATAACTGCATGCATGTCTATTAGTCGTTTACCAGATGCTTTCAGTTGCTTCCACCTCAGTTACATGTCATCAAGTAGCAGAAGTTAAGATTTGTTAGAAAATTGTTTCGACCAATCGTGTCGCTGGAGGCGGGGATCTGTAAGCGTGTGATTGGTCGAACACAAACTCGGCCAGCGGTAGTAAACTGTAAAAAAGTGTCTGTAAAGGTTTCAAATCAACACCGTGTAGACTAGCGGCCACTGTATAAATACACTTATTAAAATCCCCTTCTGAAAGCTTCATCTACTCATGCAAATGAGGTTTCTTCGGTAGAATATCTCTGTAACGAAACAGGAAACAAGGCGTGACTCCGCCCCTTGCAGTTGTTGGTTTCCGGCCCAGACTCTGTGTCGTCTCCCCCCAGAGGTTCTGCTGTAACATACTGCTGGATCAGAAGTTCTGCTGTAACATAGTAGGACTGCTGGATCAGAAGCTCTGCTGTAACATAGTAGGACTGCTGGACCAGAAGTTCTGCTGTAACATAGTAGGACTGCTGGACCAGAAGTTCTGCTGTAACATAGTAGCGCTGCTGGATCCCAGATTACCAGCCCCTTAATAAGCAGTTAATAAACAAAGAAAATAATAATTTTTCTCCGCTCATATCCGGCTATACTTAACTCAGAAAAAGCCAAAAAGAAAATCGGAACCAGTATCAAAGTCCGCGATCCAAATAACTCAATACGGCTTGACTGCTGGCATGAATCCAGAATTCCCAAAACGATGATTAAGCTGGAAATTGTCCTCATCAAATTCACTTCAAAGCCCCACTGATGTACGTCACTGATGCATGTCAAAACAGGGAAGGGGTCTTTCATCTCTTACGCTGTTGGGAAAAGGGGTGCATTGTGGGAAATGACACCGAACCCAGCGAACCAAAAAGTGCACACGAAGCCTTATCTTAACACAGGTCTAGAGCGGGACAACAGCCATACATCACCTCTGGACCGTTTCCAGAAACTCAAGCTGTTAACTTAGCTTATGCAACACTGAAGGTATAATATGCAACGTGTGAGTGTGTAATGTCAACAAATTCCGATTCTTTCCAAACAGACTCGGTCCTTTTGACTTGAGCAGCAGTCTAACTGTTACCCGCGTAACTCTCAATGAGACACGCGGTATGTCGTCGTTAACTACGTTATACATTTACGCCAAATATACGACAAAGGTGGAAATTAGGGTGTCACGGCAAAACGTACAACACGGTGATATGAATTAAAAAGAGACACAAAGTATAACAGTACAAGTATTACAGCCTCAGAAACATAAATGATATTTATAACGTGCGTGGCACGATTTTAAAGTTAAACTACATCTACATTTGGTCACGAGGTCAATAAGGGGCCACTTCTATCCCGGCCAATCAAGACGTCGTGCATTATTAACACCGATTGTGACCGCGCTTGTCCGTCAGTCTGTAACAATAGACCACTCTTGCTGGGAGCGACCCGGTCAGTGCTGGTGTGTGATGTTGAAATCTCTTTGAACCATGCAAGTCACATTGTGTTCAGACCCGGGGCCTATTGATAGCCAAGAGGAAATGGGCCGCCTCTCCACCACAGCTGGCATGTGTGTGTGTGTGTGTGTGTGTGTGTGTGTGTGTGGAGTATCCTTTGAGGAAGAAAGGAATCAACACCTAAGCCCCTGGAGGGGAGCGGCTGGCATAAATGATGAGTGAGGGTGAGTCTAGTTGTACATA